>JASGXE010007255.1:0-81475 GCA_030068105.1 Sinentomon sp. SZTP_YWyxl
TTTGAATGATATTTCAAGAAATGATTGCATGCATAGTCAAACATAGGAACCTTTGACGCATAGAAACCCAAAGAGGGTGCAATCAAAATAACAGAGGACACGAGGACAGAGGTAGAAAAAAAATATTGTAGGTATTCTATTGTATTTGTATTTCTCCAGCAGCAATCTGCAATACCATACCAAAATATTAACAAATGCAATTATTGTCCTGGTAGGCCAAAGGAATATTTTTTTTGACAAAAAAAAGATGTGAATACAAACCATTCTTCCTTGTTGGGCAGAACAAATGAAGTGGACAGAGTCGGCCAAAGTCATGACATCACAACCGCAGGTGTCATCAATGGTTGGCCAGGAAAAATAATGTAAATTGCACGAAGAAAAGGTGGCCACTAGCCAGTTTGATTAACCAAATAAATTTCACATAAAAATACCCTTGAACAAGGAAACAAGATGGAGATACCAAACTGGACAAGTTTTCCAGAAGAAGAAAGTTTGCACTGTGCACAAAGTTGAGGGCAACGACGAAATTTACTAGCGGCTGGAGCTCGTAAGCTCCTAATTTGCCGAAAAGAATGTTAAACTCAACAAACCCAACCGAACCTCACTCAACCGAACCTAACCAACCTAACTTCACCCAACCTAACCCAAAACCATACCTAACCTAACCAACCCAACGAATCCAAACAACCATTATTTAAACAACCATTATTTACATGCTTGGAAGCAGGTAAATAATAGGTACCGTGTTTCAGTGTGTATCCCATCTCTGAAACTCCATGATGGCGGTTTACCCATCTGAAAAGGCTGAAGCATTATATTAGCTCTGCAGTTTTCATCTTCATATGCTGCTGCCACCTTTCAAGCTTTATCGCTGCCAGTAGCGTCCAGAGCTCCTGAGCTGCATCCTGACTTCTCGATAACCTTTTCTTCAATAGCCTGGGCCATCAGGAAATCCAAATCATCCTCTGCTGGCCCTGATGGAATTCCTGGGTCTCTTCTTAAATCCTTCCCACATGAATTTTCTGCTTATCTGTATCTTCTCTTCAACAAGTCTTTTTCTTGTGGTGAGCTTCCCGATGCATGGAAGACAGGGAGAATTACACCTCTTTTCAAAAAGGGTGATCCTTCTCTGCCAGCAAATTACCGGCCCATCAGTTTGACTTCTTGTGTGTGCAAGCTGATGGAAAAACTGATCTCGGACCACATTAGACAATTTCTTCATGCCACTGATTCCATCTCTCCTTTTCAGTTTGGATTTCGTCCTGGCTGGTCTTGTGAACTTGCCCTTGCAAAGTTCACTCATGAGGTTGCATCTTCTATTGACAAGGGTACTGATGTTGATGCACTTTTCCTGGACTTTAAAACTGCATTTGATGTCGTCCTGCACAGCGCTCTGATGCTTAAGTTGCAGCATTTGGGTCTGCCTGATGCAATCATCTCTTGGATTGACAGTTTCCTAAGCAATCGGACACAGTCTGTTTCTGTTTCTGGCACAAATTCCTCATCTTTTCCTGTAACGTCGGGTGTTCCTCAAGGTAGCGTGTTGGGCCCTCTTCTTTTTATTATCTTCATCAATGATCTTCCAGACGTCATGTCTTCTTCAAGAATCATGCTATTTGCAGACGATTGTGTCCTCTACAGGACCATTCAATCTGTTTCTGATGTGGACTTGCTGCAAGATGATCTTGATTCCCTTGACTCGTGGAGCCAGCATTGGGGCCTTGCCCTCAATGCATCAAAATGTGTTCATGTCAGATTCTCAACTAAGCTGCACCCTCTTAGGTCTCATATGCCCTTCTTCAGGTACAACCTTAACATCCTCATTGTCTTGCAAATACCTTGGTGTGACACTTTCATCTGATCTGTCCTGGAAATTACACATTACCACGATTGCGCGCAATGCCAATTTTGCTCTTCTCAAAATTGATTGACAAAACGATGCTGCCATGTTGCGCTGGCTCTATTCACAAAATTGCCAAATGGTGTTCAAATTCAACGATTTTGGCATTTTTGGAAACTAGAAGGCTTCCTCTACAACTCTTCCGCAGGTGGTAACCATGTTGTAACGGAAAAATTGCACAATCTTTCAAAATACCTGTCAGGAACCCGGAATTTTATAACATCGAAACTTGAGCACTTTCTTTACTCGAATGATTTAGGAGTTTTACCCGACGAAAGGTTGGGATCATTATACATGTGTGGAAGCGCTCATTTTTCAGCTTTGCAACATATGCAACCACTTCAAAATCCGTGGGTTTGTTCAGGAAATATTTAACTTTCTGTGGGCATTGCACCGCGGTCCGCCATTCACTCGCATGTCTTCCTTTTCACGTTGTCGATGAACTGTTAGTTGACGTGAGCACCGCTCTACCGGCAGGCAACAACGAATGATGACGCAACAATGCAATTTTCTCGCAGAGGACACACTATCTAGCTCCATTCGTCCTGACACGTGTAAAACCCGTGTATTTCACGTACGTATTTCCAAAACGTGAATATTCATGTAAAACACGTGCAAAATACAAGTGTTACAAGCACCACGAAACACGTGTCAATTGTTGTCACACGTGTCTGGGACACCAAAGAAACATTAATGCTGCACGTGCCCTTCCACGTGTTTTACACGTAATTTTTTTTTAACTGTTGCCCTAGCTGAATTTATATTTACGGGCCATTTTTTGTATGGTATTGCAAATCATTTTAATTTCGTTTCAAACAATGAATACATTGCCTCGCACAATTTTTGACTGCTTGGGATCATCCATCGGAAGTTAGACGGGAAACGGTCGACCCGTATTTTCTTTTGGAGAAGACGGCCTGCTGGCCCATGGCTTCATGCCTGAGTCAATGTCTCAGTTTTCTTTAAAATTGAGAAATTGTGCAAACACTTTTGGAGCTTTCTCAAATACAGGCTAATGCCCCAAGATTCAAACTAGTTAGCTGAGGTTCTTTTTGAGGAACCTATGGTGCACAATACAGGGTGGTTTTTTTTATAAGTATCACTGGTTTTCGGCTTTGCGGTGGAGTATTTTGGCCACGAGTTGCTTTTTTGCTGCCACAGCACGAATGGACGGGCGAAATTGCTCACGTGTAAACAAGCCTAGAACACCTGCATATTTTGTCAGCTTCATGACCAACTCAAAGATTTTCATCAGCCTTTAATTCGGAGAGAAAAATGAGCATGGAATGAAAATAAAAAATTCCTCTTCCAGAATGGATGACGGATCACCTCTGCAGATCAATTAATCAATTAACATGGTGCCACAGAAATCACTTGGCAAAAAACCACAAAACAAAAGCACAAATTCAAGGTTGAATTTCACCATTGGCATTTATCGGCGCATTTTCAATCGCTGCATGTCAAGCCGTCGCCACTCTATTGCTGCAGCATCGGCCAGCAGCATCTGCCACATCGGCTGCATTTCGAGCTGCCACATCCACCGCATCTTTAAGTGACGAAGTAGGGATTCTCAACTTTTTGGTGGTTCAATTTTCGAATCACGAGAAATTCTTGCTTTCTTTCTTGCATTCACTCGGTTTTTGAGCGACTTTTTTTTTCTTCTTTGAAAGACTGCTCAATAATGGCAGAAAACACGGCACGAGGTGAGCGGATGCGGTGGCTGGAGACAGGGCGGATTGACGTGCGGCGGTTGACGATGCTGGGACTCAAGATGCGGCGGCAGTTGCCGATTGAAAGTTTAACCAATTTCAACTTTGGCCCATTGAATTTTTACACATTTGTTGTAAAATGGCGTGGCTCAGATTGCTGACTTTTGTGCAAATTATTTTGCAAGCCTTTGTTTGGCCTTGCACCCTGCGACCTGCCCTGTGTTGTGGCATCTGAATCACGTTGGCGCAAGTTCAACACCGCGACCATGCAACGCCGTTGACAATAAGAATCTTTTCGGCAACAGGCAGAAAGTTTGTTGAATTCTGCCCATTCATTATGATTCTTTGAACCAGGGAGTCGTGTTTTTGAAGTAAAATGGGCTTATTCGGGCAAAACGAGCTTGTCATTCATTCTTTGAACTGAGAAGGGTTTGTTGTAACACCCTGTGCTCTGCTCGAACCTCGATTTACTCGGCTCACTCAGGTCGCGGACGCTTCGATTTTTGGTCTGCATCCTCACCTGCATGCACGTGTTCATTGCGGCAATTCACTTCGAACTTGTCGCTGGCTTCGCGCGTGCTGTGATTGGAGGGGAAAATTGATGCAGCATTCATTGGCCGGTCAAATTGAACAACATTCATTGCAGTGAACTTTTCCGATAACCGAACACGTACGTGTTTCAGTGATTATGGGCCCACTTGAAAACGCAAAATATTTCTCGTGGATGCAAGTTTGGAGTTCAAGCATGTTGCGCGAGATTATGACTCACAAAGGAGCATTTACACGGTCGAAGTATATGTTGTCGAATTTGTGTGAAAAGGCACTGTCGGTGAAAACGAGATTTTTGATGTAAGCTGACTGAAAACCGACAAATGTGATTCTTTTAAAATATCATCCACTCTGTATATCTGCATAATGAATAAGACACTTTGCGCAGAAATTCGAACCGAATAAAAAGACATGGGTGTTTCTCGATATCTTTGCCAGGTCTCGGTGAATTCATATTGCATGCGCGCGCATGTACGTGGGGTTTTCAAAAAGTTCGTAGAAACCCACATGCAGACTTGCAATGCAAGCCACATTTGCTTGTGTTTTCATCACATATTCTACCTGAATTGCGATGCACATGATAATGGCTCACTTCTCCAACTTCGACATTCCTTCCTGGAACAAGAAAACTGATTGCCCTCCAGTCATTCCTTGTCCATCACCAACACATTTTTTCATCGCTCAAAATGTTT
Organism: Sinentomon sp. SZTP_YWyxl; assembly: GCA_030068105.1. Taxonomy (NCBI): domain Eukaryota; kingdom Metazoa; phylum Arthropoda; class Protura; order Sinentomata; family Sinentomidae; genus Sinentomon; species Sinentomon sp. SZTP_YWyxl. Next base: position 4,851 of record JASGXE010007255.1, read on the forward strand.
TTGCATACGAGGGAATTTTTCAGTTTTGGGAACAAATGCAATTTGTTTGGGGCCGGGCGCAGGGAACAGGCAGGGTGGTTCAACAATTCAAAGCTTCGGTTATGATTAGCAGCCACTTGACCAGTTGACCAACATGCATTTGTGTTAACTTGGTGGAAGGTGGTTCTTTTTTCGATTATTTCCTGTCATTTGGTCTTGACTTCAGAACCTCAAATTGTGCTTAAAATCTGCGTAGTGTTGGCTTGTCCCGATGAAATCAACATTTTCCTGGCAAATTCAGGGATTCGGGAGATGTGCCAGACAATCACGGATGTTTTTGGCCTGCAACTCCAATGGCCATCCTCGCAGGACACCCTGTCCTTCCTGACATTCAAAAACATTTGGCCACAGTTGAATTGAAAGCGGCAGACAATCCTAGTGCTGCCTGCAACTTTCCATGAACTTGCCTCGAATAATATAGAAAGCAGGAGAAGATACTTGATAACAACCGTACCTCATTTTTCCCCAACCACAAACCAATCGTCCTACCGCATGGACACTAAGTTACACAGAATCATTGATTTTAATCAAAGAAAGCCAAAAATCAGCAAGGACAGCAGCAAAAGACAGTGGTTTAACCTGGCAAAATTAGGCCCGGATAATCCCAACTTTAGGGTATGTTTCTGCGAACTTTCTGAATACCCTCCTTATTAAACTATTTTCATATGCAAAACAAGAAAAAACTGTGATTTTCAAAGGTGTGTGGTGTGTTGCCTTTCAAAAATTCTCTGGATGAAAGATGCTGGTTCAGGTTCCGTATAATCGAAAAAAATCTGAATGTGATGAGTGCAGCCATTTATCGAATTGAATCGATCGTTTTCAAAAGGTAACTAGTCCACAAACATGTTTTCGCGAAAAACATCAAAAACTGTTTTCAACAATTTCGTCGGATTTTGTGCTTTTGGGCAGGCGTGCGTGGCCATTTGTTGTTGCTTTTTATTATGAAATATGAATCCAGTGAGTCCCTTGGGTGAAGTACAGGCCTCGAGTTGGGAAACATGTTGACACCTCAAACTCAAAACCGCCAAAAATTGGACAAGTTGCCTTTTGAAACCGAGCGATTCAATTGTCAAAAAGACAAATATTCGGACGTCTTGCCGACATCCTGCCGACGTCATAAAAACTGATCGGAAAACACCGGCAAAACATCCATGTTGTCACAATCGGGAAATGATCGGCAATTCATCAAAATTTTCACCATGGGCAATTGATCGGAAAACCATCCTCACCGGCCCATATAATTTTTAGTCTCACTTTATGACGTGGAAATCGGATTTTTCTTTGTCTTTCCCCTTCAGTCAAGGCAACATGAAAGGAAAAACATGAGCACAAAAAGATGTTCTCAGAAGAAAAAAACAATCTCACAAAAATTTCCATTTATTTTGCCAACGCGCCGGCAGGACGCCAGCCTGACGTCCAAGTTCCGATGAAATGGAATCATGTGGACAATTTGAAGCCGAGTTTTGCACTAGGAAATATGACTTACGATAGGCACTTTACCCGTATTCGGCCACGAAACTTGAGTTGAAGAGGGTCCAACAGGGTCTCCAGCAACTGTGAGAATTCCGCCGCTGTCTCCCCCTGCCAGGCCATCCAAAATTCGGCGTCCACCAGATCGCCAAGCTTAATTTTTTTTTCCAATCCACTTCCGCGGACAGCAGCATCGCAACAGCCAATCACGTCGTCTCAGGCGGCGGAGGCCGGGAAGGTGAGGAAGGTACCTCTGGTGCTTTTCCAGAGGTGGCGTCGGGAGACCAGGCGCATTAATGGGCACAAATCAACCCCACTGCTGGATACATCGAGTTGGTCTGAACGCTTAAGCTCATACACGGAAGGAGTCCTGTACCCACACGATCCAACAGTCCATACCCATGCTCTTATCCCCACCCCCAGCAAAGATGAAATAATCATACAGATGCGGGCATTGAAGCGCCGGAAGGCGACTGGTCCTGATGGCATCCCAGCGGACTTACTAACGCATGCGCCAGACCAGATACTGGACCATCTAGCAGGGTGTCTATTATCTGCATGGGGCAAGGATCCGCCCACAGAGTGGCTCTATACCAAGGTATTCCCAATACCCAAAATAGCCAGACCGCAGACTACCGCTGACTACAGACTAATAACTGTGGCATCAATTCCATACCGCATAGTTAGCAGGCAGCTTCTGGTTTACCTTCGTCAATACCTACAGGAGTTTAGCCCCAACCAGGGAGCCTTTCAAGCCGGCAAGCGAGTGGAGGATTTGTTGTTCTGGACGCGGCGCGTTTTTGAGGAACGATGGAAAGCAGGAGAGACCACACACATGTTGTCCCTGGATCTACGGGCAGCGTTTGACTCCATCACTCACGAAGCCATTCTAGCCAGCCTTCGCAAGCTTGGGGCGCCTGACTGGCTATGTCACATGACGGCACGTTGGTGCCTCTGGGAAATCATACAACTTCAGTGGATGGGGCAGACGGTTACCACTAGATATCGCAGCAGGGGTATAAGACAAGGGTGCTCGGCATCACCTATCCTCTTCGTCACCTGCATGGATGATGTGTCACGCGGCATTTCAGCAGACCTCCCACACATTCTGTCTCCAGATAGAACATTCCCCTGCATGCTGGTCTACGCCGACGATATCGCACTCATGACAGGCTCCCGTAGTGACCTGATTACAGTGGCAAATGAGTTATGCGTCAGGCTAGAACGCATTGGACTATTGAGTAACTGGGGCAAGACGGCATATTTATGTCGAGCGCCACTTGAGGTTCTACAGCCAGACGGCCTTATTATACAGGGGCATAATATTTCCCCTTCAACACAGCTCCGGTACCTAGAAGCTTTGTTCACCGCGGCACATCAAAGGTACCATCTGCATTCCCCCCGACTGAGACAGGCTTGCGGTGCAGTTACCCAGATTCGGCACTTGGCTAGGAATCGCCTGCCGTGGACTATTATTCGCGGACTATATATGACCATAGCACGCCCTACCGTACTTTTCGGAACAGCAAGCCAAACCCTCACAGCGAATGGGCGACGGCGGTTCGAGAGATGGGAGCGCCGCACATATTTCACACTGGCAATCCATGGCCAGGGTGAGGATTCCTCGCCGTCAGGACCTCCGGGGTCGCACGATACATAAGATGCTCATAGCTAACCAACTCAAATTCTGGGCACACATTCAACGAAGGCCACCCCATCACCCGCTCAGGCAATGTGAGAACATAGTAGGTACGCGCAGGAAACCCGGCAGACCAATACATACCTGGAAGGAGGCAATCAGTTACGCCATGGCCCACTACCCTTTTCCGGAGATGGCATGGCGTCATCATGCCTCCAATAAGAGGGAAATTGACAAGATGTCGGCGCTCATTTACACACAAAGGGACAGCACCGAGGATGAGGAGACGGAAATGGGGTCTGACAGCGATCAGCAATGTTCGGACGACCAAACCTTACATGACTGACAAATTTCGGGTCGCGAGGAAGAGACGAGAGACCAAGAGCGGATACGTGAAAAGGGAGAGAAGATAGAGACGGTAAGCTTACACCATCTTCACCAGTGCCTTTTCTATTTCTTACTATCGAGTGCTTTGTGGTGGCGTTTGGGGGGGATGACGAATAATCAGCCCTGCAGACAGCGCGGGAACTCCTCCATCACCCTATAGGACACGTGGGGACAGGACCTAGGAGGCTGGCTGTTATACCCTCTATTTCTTTTTCCTACTTTTCCACGCTTTCTATCGATCTCTATCACTGTCTTTCTTTATCTCTGCTTCTTTCCCTCGCCTGTCCCATCTTCCTCTTCTCCCTCGCCCATCCATCTTCACCCTTCTATCTCTGTTCAACTCTCTAAATAACTCTTCTTCTCTTTTTCACGGCATGGTGGTTTTAGGCCCGTGGTGCAATTACCTCCGTGCTCTATACTTTTCTACTACAGTTTTCTGGCTCTGCATGAACTTCTACGCATGAACTCGCACTTCCCCGGACAGCTTAGCAGCTTCACGAGGAGCTTGGGGAATCATGGCTCCCAGGGGAGTCGTGGGCGCAAGAAAGAAAGAAAGAAAGAAGAAGCCGCAAACCTCACTTGAGTCTTGACAGAGTTTCACGTTCCACAATTGGGTCCTTCAAAAACACGAAATGCGCGGAACCCCCAAACATCCAAACCAAACTGCCCCAATCTAATCCAACCCAACCTAACCTAACCTTTAACCCAATCAAACCAAAATTCGCTTGCTTGGAGAACCACCATATCTCCAATTTGTCCGCGTCCGCATTTTTTTGTCCCCCACAATTTCTTGGGCCCTTCTTGTTCTTTTTCGCGGAAATCGCGGAATCTGCGAACTGAGGCTGCAGTGCGAATCTAAGTCCCAAAACCTGCAAACCAAACTTCCCCAATCAAATCTAATCCAACCTAACCAAACCTAACCCATTCAAACCTAACTCAACCCAACCTAACCTAACCCGTGGTTCCACGTAAACGCTGAACCTGCTTGTCCTGCTGGAAACCTGCTTGTCCTGCTGGTAATGGTAAAAAAGTTAGGTTATTGTTATATTAGGTTATCCTAACCTAAATTAACCAAACCTAACCTTACCTAACCCTGCAAGATCTAACCAGCAGGACATGCAAGACAAGTAGGTTCAGCGTTTTAGTCACTTCCCGCGTAATTCACTTGTTCCGCGAAGTGCCATATCTCCCATTGGTCTGCGTCTGCATTTTAGTTTGTCTTCATGAGTTCGTCATTCAATGGTTCGTCATTTGAAGTCTTGGGATGGTCAAATTAGGGGAGAACGGGGTAATAGAAATCCGGGGTAATAGCCATCTTCTACAATATCTTTTTTTTTTTTTTTCTGAAATTTTATTCTCAAAATTACAATTAATTTTTCTCAATCCATGTCGGACAATCAACAATAATTATTGTCACCAACCTTGCAATAATCCAATAATCCAAAAAAGATGCAGTGATGTGAGTGATTACAGTTCCAGTGGAGCAGCCAAAGTGAAGGTGAATGGACGATTTAGTAGATGTTGACCACAGCAAAGAATTTAAGTTCACCATAAATGAAGCACAGAGAGTAGATTTATTCGAACCGTGAAATGAACAGAGTTCAAGTCATAATACACCCTAGGGATAATGGGCAGGACAGCAATGAGTGGATCATTGCAGGGTTGGGACGTAAAGAAAAGAAAAGTAAGAGAAAAGTGTTAATAATTGCAGACAAACAAGAAAAGTGTAGGCCTAAAGAAATTGTATGCAAACATGTCAGCAAAGGGAGCAAGCACAGGAGCCAGGATGGCTCCCCTATGTAATCTAGGATGGTATGCCTTTGAGTGGGGAGAGTGAATTCTTTGATGTTGTGGGTGGTTGGCAGGTGAGTCTACCTAATACAGCTACCTAGCTTGCAAATCAAGTCTTGAAGCCTTTACCAGAAACATGGTTAGAAAAACTGCAGGAGATGAGCTCACCTGTGCATTTCATGTGACTGGTGGTCCACCTTGATAAACAAAAAATATTTGCTCAGAGAGCATGTATTTTTTTAAAGAAATCTTAAATGTGCAGTATGATGTGAGCAGGCGAAGATCAATAGGGAGCTTGTTCCAGAGTCGAATACCTATAGAAAAAATTGAGTGCCATCCATATTTGGTGTGATGTGGATAGACTGGCAAAAGCTGTTGATGAAAAGAGCGCAGACAAACAGGCAATCTGGCACCCAGCTTTGCCGTGTGCAACACTTTTACAGACGGGAACGGCAACTCTTCAGGGAAGGAGAACGAATTATGAGTGACTTTATGCACCTCGAGGAGAAGTTGAAAATAAATAATTTGATATGTGTTTAACAGTTTTAGATCTTTAAAAACTTGCTGCGTAGGTGTGCGAGGCGGCAACCCCGCAAGAATACGGATGGCCTTCTTGTGCAGTACATTGATTGTTTTTATGATGGAGTCCGGTGCAGATCCCCAAATCACAGCGCAATATGAGAGATGAGATAAAAAATATGCTGAATATATTAATCGAAGTGCTGGCCCACTTAAATGAACCCTGGCAAGACGCATAAGATACAATCCAAAAACCAATTTTTTAGTGAGAGTAGCAGTATTTGAGTCCCAGGATAGGACATCATTTATTTGTATTCCTAAAAGCTTAGTTTCTTTCACCGAATTAATGACTGTCGTGCCAACTCGCACAATTGGGGGAAATACGAATTTCTCTGGACAAAAAGATATATAAACGGTCTTACATGTGTTCATAGTTAAAAAATTCCTTTTACACCAAATATTTATAATGTTTATCACACGTTTTACATCATTTAACAATTCACAGGAATTATGAGCAGAAAAAACAATGGTTAAATCGTCGGCATAAGCAATCGGGAGAGCTAATGTGCTAATACTTTTTAACAAATCTTCTAGATAGACAACAAATAAAAGCGGACCTAAAATGCTTCCCTGAGGAACACCTAAAGTGATCTCAGTGGACAATGAGCAAGTATTCCCCATCTTGACACAAATTGACCGATCGTTTAGATAAGATGCTAGGAGTTTGTATGAGGTGCCTCTAAGGCCTAAGGTCTGTAGTTTGTGCAGCAAAGCACCATGGTGTACACAGTCAAATGCTTTGGAAAAATCAATGAGCAAGGCTAATGTCGGCCGACCTGCATCTAGCTGCAGTCTTACATAGTTAGTTATGCATACAAGGGCATCTAGAGTGGACCTGCCTGGGAGAAATACAAACTGGAATGGAGTCAGAAGTTGCTTAGAAATGAAAAAAGATAACAGGCGCTCATGTATCAATCTCTCGAAGATTTTACTGATTGTGGGTAGAAGAGCGATAGGCCGATAGCTGTAAGGATTTGTACTGTCACCTGACTTGAATATGGGTAGCACAGTTGAATTCTTAAGCTCTCTGGGGAAATAACCATGCTCAAACATCAAGTTGGCGATATGCATTATTGGCTGTACTAAATGAAGAGCTGTTTGTTTCAAAAACATTGGAGTGAAATCCCCTGGAGGGCAGGCAGAATTGTTTAGCGATTGCATTATTCTGAAGATTTCAAATTCAGTGGTAGGTACAAAATACAAGGATGAACAAGAAGAGTTTATTAAAGTACATGAAGAACTGTGAAAATTGTAGCTCTGAATATGAAAATTGGTCGGCTGGTTGCAGCCTGCGTTGTTCTGTTTGAGAGGATTTACAAAAGCGGAAAGCATTTTTGCTGCAACATCTGTCTCGCTCGTTATAAGGCCTGCATCACTGGCAAGTACAATAGGTGGGGATGCTGGTGTACGTTTATTGAGAATTAAATCAAATACTTGCCAGGCTTGCAAATATCTTCCAAACAATAGTGCTAGGAGGCCCAAACTAATTTTCAAAAAGGACCACTTGATGATGAACTTCCATCAAAATTTTCAGATCATTCTGGCACAGCATCATGAAATTTTGCTCTCCCAACCAAAAAAAGTCATTTTCGGAGAACTAGCAAATTTCATACCCAGAGACATGAATGACCATCGTGTGAGTCCTGTCATGCCAATTCAGACCCCAGCTTTTTTCTGTGTTTGAAAAGTGTTGTTATTGATTTTGTCACAAGGGTAGTGATGGATTTTTGGTCATTGTCCTGTGCTCCTGGAGATTCTTATTACCCCATTTTCAATAGACCTGGGGTAATAAGAATCCTTGGTTTTATGTAATTGGAATCACGGGATTCCCATTACCAACCACAGAATCCATTTAGCTTTTTTCGCACGCCTTGCTGTCCTAGAAAGAACAATCACGGTTGGTTTCGAAAATTCCCGTGAAATGCATGTTTTGTGGCCACTGCTTTGGCCTTTTCTCTGCCTTTGAAGGCTGTCGACCCTCTATCGGATACATGGAACCACAGAAAAACAGGCTGTAGCTCTTAAAAAATGGGTCTTGGGGGATGGAAAATGCAGGTCCTTATCAGAAACAGTGTCACATATGACTAAGAATTGATTGGTGATCTTTTTTTTTTTTCATCAGAACGAAACAGGAGGTGAGAAACACACTTTTGGATGAAATCATTTTTTGCCGCATTTTCCGAAAGTGCTTGCTGTGAAACTTCTACGGTTTATAACTTTTTTATTTTCTGTCCGATATGGCTCAAATTTTCAGGGTAAAAAGAAACAATGTGGGACTGCTTCTTAATGCCCCGGCAGTCATGGGGAGGTTCACCATTTCAAGTGTTGACCGCATTTCCTTATTACCCCGGACGGGGTAATAAGGAAAAGTGGAAAGGGGGTAATAAGAATCAGCAAATTGCAAGCAAACCAAAAGTCAAATCAAGTTGGAAATCAGCATGCAGTACAGCAAGTGAACTAGGATTTTGCCTGCAAAAGGAATTTGAGACAGCTTTAACAGTTTTCCCGCTATAAGCAGAGAAAAGTCAACTTTCATTTTCGTTATCCTTATTACCCCGGTCTCCCCTAATACAAGTGGATAGCGACTACCTATATACTCCCAATGCTTTTTGGCCGGAGTCTCGAGTGCGTGCCATGGCACGCAAATCGATTGAAACATAGTTGGACCCTCTCCAACTCCAGTTTCGTGGCCGATAGGGGTGTGCGAATCCAGAAATATCGAATCCGAATCTCTCTTTCCCAGAAGGTGGAATCCAAGCCGAATCTGAATCCTGGTGGTGTAGGTACTCCCAATGTGCTCAATGGGTCAGAAAATATTTTTGGACTCGCCTGTGGCCCGAGATGATGATCTTCAGCTGAAATATCAGTTGGTTTTGGTGTCTTCTTGGCACCATTCTGGTCTCATTTGCACCACTTTCAATAATTTTCTTTTCATTTTGCTCCCAAACAAAGACGGTTCTGATTTCTGGATTGCAATTGGAATATCGGACCTTGCCTTTCCCACTCCGGGGACTTTTTCACGGTGCAGTGACTCCGACCTTTTCAATTTTATGGTTGTGCTGGCAAACAAATCCATTTCTTCAATTTAAATTGACAACCATACCAGACACGCATGCATTCCCATAGGGGGCGATTATCCCCTCCCTGAGCTGGACCCGCCTCTGGCCAGAAAAAACGAAATAAGCTTTTTTTAATGAAACAAGCTTTTCTTGCAGACCACCTTTGCACCAATTCCAATTTCCTTGACACTCCCTTTTCCTCAACCACGCATAAACAATGGTCTTTCATCTAATGTCCATCGGAACCCCTTTTTGCGTTGTGTCAGCCCTCTTTCGTAAAGGACATTACCGATACGATACCTACCCTTGCCCTTGACCCTTGCTTCATTGACCCTTGTATGGAAATGTATGCAGACACAGTCCATTCCCAAGAAATGATTGGAAGAAACTTGATTGGTACCAAATTTGGCTATCACTGCGCAGGCATGTTCAAAAATGTGTCACCAGCCAATACACAATACCCAAGAGTAAGGGATTGTCCCTCAGAGTGGTGGCAGGGGAAGTTGCAATCTGCAGATAAAGGATTATGCAATGTACCTATTGGTCGAATTTTCACAACAATTTTGGCAAATGTGCAGGCATGGGAATACCACAAAACACTTCATTTCGGTTCGATTCATGACAATTCAAAACACGCTGTAGCTTTTTAAATGTGAATTTGAACCATCAGCACCGACGCAGGCATTCTTTATTCAATAATGTGGCAAAATCATAGGTGCCTATGCTTTGATTCCATAACAGCCTTGACAAAATATTTGGTACCTACTCACTTGCATTAGTTGATTTTTTTTTGTTTTTATTCTTTTTGGCACCACCAGGGGTGCCCACTTTGTCTCACGATAGTGAGGACTGAGGGCATCAGTAAAAATGCTACGCTGCAACACAATCTCTGCCATCTTGTCAGATTTCTTTTGAAGGTTCCCATTTGCCGGAAATGGTGCAAGCATGCAATCATATTAGGGATAGACTGTTAGATGACAGTTGGACATCTCATGTGTGCTTGCACGGATTGCAGGGGATCAAGTGAGAAATTATACAGAATTGGAATAATTCCAACAACCATTGGTTCCATGATCAAGTTCCCCGCAGAATTGCAAGTTTTTCTTTCGGTGGATTTTTCGCCAATTCGTTGGCATTTTCAGGCAATTAATTGGACTTTCGATTTTTGGCCGAAAGTGGAAGGAGGTCAATCTTGCCCAATTCCGGAAGCTGAAAATGTTTTTATTTTATCCCTTGAGAGCAGCCGTCATGTGACCTTCCTTTTGGATGTTTTGCTGATCCAGCAATCATAAGGGAAAGGATTATAATCCTACGAGGTGCATCCAGAAAGTTCGAGGAATTGTGGTTTTCCCCAGATCATAGGTGTCTTATGGGTTAGGTGGGCCATGGACCTTTAATTTGAATCCTTCTTGTGTCCACAGGACTTTTTTTGACTATTTTCATCCTCCTACATTTTGTTCCAGGGCTTCTTGAGAAGTGGCCTTTTTAGGCACTGCCTGCAAATGACATGGAATGGCAGCTTTTCATGCATTTTGCAGGGTGGGAAAGATCCGAAATGCTGCCTCTGCCTTGGGACTAATGCTTGGTATCATATTAAAAAAATGAAAATAGGTTTCCTCTTTTGCGGTGATTCTATCCTCAATTCCCCAGAATTTGATTCCAAGCGTGTCAGCATGGTTTGGTGATTGGCCGAATGTTGCTGTTGTTTTTTGGCATTGTCAAGAATGTTGGGATCCGATGTGCACTGACCAGACTTTCTCAGATTATCTCTGGTGATTTCTTTTCTTCTCTGTCTCACCACCGACATCTTGGCCACTTCCCACAACAACTGCTATATGCCTCTCACGCTGAGAATGACTGTGGTCAGTGCGCATCTGATCCGAACATTCTGGACAATGCCAAAAACAGCAGCATTTGGCCAATCACCAAACCATGCTGACACGTTTGGCAGCAAATTTTTGGGAATTGTGGATAGCAAAAGAGGAAACCAAGTTCCATTTTTGTGAACCAGATACCAAGCAGTGGTCCAATGGCAGAGGCAAATGGCAGAGGCAAGATTTTGGATCACTCCCACCATGCAAAGTGCACTGACAGCTGCCATTCTGTGGAAGAACTTGTCATTTGCAGGCAGTGCCTAAAAAGGCCACTTTTCAAGAAGCCCTAGAACAAAATGTAGGAGGATGACAAAGGTCAAATAAAGTTCTGTGGACACAAGAAGGATGGAAATTAGAGGTCCATACCCCACCTAACCCATAAGACTCCTCTGATCCGGGAAAAAACACAATTCCTCGAACTTTCTGGATGCACCTCGGTATGTGCAATCCACAGAGCCAACTATGGTCTGGTCTGTATATGTGGTTTTCACTTTCTATTGATTAGCATTGATATGATTTTAGCAGCATAGGGCTAGGCATTCATCCATACATTTTTTAAGTCTACTATGAGTCTACGTGTTCTTGTGGGCGTGAAGCGAGTCATCGACTTTGCTGTTCGGGTAAGAATTTTCTTTTTTTATAAATGGATTTCTTGGTTGGCATCTGTGCTAAACATGAAAAATAGTTGAATGAGTTTAGAGCGAGAAGGGGCAACTTCCCCTTTCAGCACCCCACTTCCCAATGCGTCTTGCCCTGAATGTGTGAACGGACCCCGCGCCCTGAGCTTTGACCTAAAAAAGCCTTTCAAGCTGGACTCCCACCCAACCTACTTCCAGAGGTGAGCCTGGCTTGTGTGCTCAGTGTATTGTATTTCCTTCGCCCAGAGGGCCAAAGGCCAAGGGGATCCACCTGGACTTCACGGCTAGCTGGGTACACTGTCTTTTGTGGTCAAGAGTCACCACAAAAGACAAAATTATGGGGGGAGGGGTCACAAAATTATTGAAATATGCAATCTGCCATACAATTCAGACTTGGCTTGATGCGACTACTGGTTGTTCCCAAAATTGAAATCTGCAAATAGGCCTACTGGGAAGCCCTTTGGACACATTCAGGACCTGTCAAAAGCCGTTAATTCAGAGCTGAAAAGGATACCCCCTGCTGAGTATCGCCAGTCATTCTAAAGTTGTATTTTGTTGTTGCAATGATGCGTCGAGGTTGAAAAAGAGTAGTTCGAAGGAATAAGATCATAAAAGGTATGAACCACCCATATTTCTCAAATTCCTGGACCTGTTTGCACGAAAGCTGGTGTGACCTTCGTAAAATAATGTAAGTTAGATTTTGTTTAGGTCGATTAGGTATATACGCAGCAAAACCGGTGAGCCACATATTCATCGATTACCAATGCCTTTTCGTTTGATGCAGTATCACATCATGTAATCGGAAGTCAGAGTTCCTGCCCGGAGTGCGAGATTCCATAAAAATTTTGTATTCTGCATGCTTTTTCGTTGAAGGTGGTTATTTCAGTTAGAACTTTGGTAATTTCAGTTGGAACTGAAGCTATGGTTTAGTTGGTGATCTGGGCGGCAATGACAATTAAGCTGGCCACACACCATTGACATATGTGATAAGCGATATTGTGGTTTTTATTTATTTTTTTATTTTGCCTTGGGTTTTGTTTTTTGCTCTTCTCGTGTAACAAGAAATGTCACAAGGGAAAATTTAATGTCATAATCGATGGCAAAAAACGTTCGGGCATGATACGTGAAAATGTGCAATAATATACAAGTCAAAACAAAGCAATTCAATTCATGTACACAAGTCCAATGTCGGTAATCATCTGCACAAACAGATCTCGGCCGTCTTTGATGGAACGCCACCAAGCCTCAACTTGGAAGCATGTCCGCACGGGTGCCATGCATGCATTTCACAATCTTTGTCTTCAAGGGAGCCCAGCAGCCTGGCAATGCGAGAATGCCACTCCGGCCTCATCTGAGGAGATGACTTGATACAGCTCAATAGCCAGCATTGTGTCTGATGAGGCAAGTGCCATCCAACCATCCAAATTTGTAGTCGTGAAGAGAAACTTCAACGTCAAATCCATAAAGTCAAGGCCAAGTGCACAAAGAGTGGGTGGGACTATGGTGGGAGTGGCAACGCTTGAATACGTCAAGGTCATCGCACTCATGAAAAGTTAACCAGAACTTTTGTCCGCTGACCGCTCAGAGTATAAAACTGTGACATTTGCAATTTCCTTTTTCATTTATCATTTACGTTTATGCAGTGACCCATTATCTCAATCAACACTTGTTGTTTTTTCGTTTCATTACCTGGAATGCGGAAGCGAATCACAAAGTCTGTTTGTGTGCGGTGGGCTTAACCATCATTGGCCGCCAGATCACCAACTAAACCATAGCCGATTTTTGTTTTCACAGGCCTCTGTAAAATGATACCTACCTATTTATCTGAATTCTGTAGGCATCTGGCCTATGACAAATTACTTGTGACTTGCCAAGAGTTTTGGGCTGCAAAACTTTTGAAAATGTTTGTTGCAATTGAAATTCCTGCACTGTCTTGCTTGTTGACAGGCTTTTTGGCTAATTCCGCCCAGCTGGTTTATTTTATAAGCTGGTCTTTGGAGATTTTGAACATTCAGGAAGTGAAATGCTGGCAAACATTGTCTACTTTATCTGATTGGTAGGTACCAACCAAAATGTCTGGTGTGAAACGAGTGGCTTTCCTTCAGTCTGATGTAGGCAAGTTTCACCGCATGGAAACTGTTCCAATCCTCAACGAAGGTCAAGAAAGGCAGACCAAATTGAATTTATTAACACATTGAAACTTGATAAAGATTTCTGCGAGAAAACCATGTCAATTAATTAATAACACAAACTAGATAACTTGGGAACATTTTCGGAACGATCTGCATCATCATCAACCAAAAGAAGACTGAGCCTTTTTCGGTCTACTTTTGGTTGACAACAGAACAGATTGTTCCAAAAACGTTACAAGTTAATTTATTATGTTTTTAATTCATTGACGTTGTCATTTCACCTATTCTTTTATCCACCAGAATCACCAGATAGGTACCTAGGTATCCCGAACACTGCTTCTAAATTCTTGCTTCGAGAAAACCTCATTCTTTGGTAGGCTAAAATGTGTTTCCCTCATGCCATTGTCAGGGTTTCTTTTCCAGACTTACCTATTTTTCTTTTTTAACCAGGTTCGAATAAAGCCAGACAAAACTGGTGTTGTCACAGATGGTACCAAGCATTCCATGAACCCATTCGATGAAATTGCAGTTGAAGAAGCAGTTCGACTAAAAGAAAAGAAAGTTGCCAGTGAGATTATTGCAGTTTCATGTGGACCATCACAATCGCAGGTTGTATTCCGCTATATTTCCATAAGTTTCTTAAACAATGTTTTTTTCTTCCTGTAACTACGCAAAGCACACAGATGCCTAGGCAGGACTTTTCAGTTGTTTTTTTTAACCTGCTTAGCCTTTGTTAGTAAATTAATTACATAGGCAGATTGGTAGTTAAAACCTGAAAATTGCTGATATTGGGCTGCACACCGCTGTTCATCTACAGTGTTCCTAAATCCTGGCATTATTGCCACGGAGACAACTCAGCACACTTGCTCATTTCAGTTCTCCAAGACGGCAGTAGTCCAGTCTCAAGGCATAAAAATGATGCTCCGCCAGGTTGACTGAACCATCCGATGCAGAAAAGCTGACCTGATTGCTGTGAAAGTATCTCATGTGCTTTGCCATGACATTAGATTATCCAGGGTAGCCAGCGCTCCTGGAAATCCTGGAAATTGACAAAATACCATGGACTGTTTTCTTAAGAAGTAAGCCAGGACTCATTGTCGGATATCGACACTTTTTTGATAGTGTGTAATGGCTTCCCATGAATACCATTAGATTGGTCAAGATTGGCGCTTCCTTCCCAAAACAAGACAAAAATGCTGCACAGGCACCAACCGAAGTTTGACCATTGCAAGTTTTTGAGTGGCTGCCTCCAGTGTTTCCTGGATTGTGCAAGGGCTCATGTCGGCCATAAATTTCCAAAAGATGAACAAAGCACCTGCAAACAAGCTCAATATACAGCTCATATGCGAATGGGCCTTGGTTAAATTTACAGTCCAGTTGCAAAATTCAAGTTTGATTGTTCCAAGCCTTGCTTTCGCAGTTGATGTCTGATAACAGCTTTCTGATTGGAATTATTCAATTATTATTGACTTACGTGCCTGACTGACTGACAGACTGATATAAATTACTGGGCACTTCCAGGCAACAGATTTGGAAATTTGATGTCAGATCCGTTTTTCAATATCCGAGAACAAGAAAAACAATTCTGAAACTGCTGTTTTGCCAGTGAAGGGGTGATTTTGGGACCTTTTTGAATCTTCTCAAGTTTCATTAATCTTTTGATGTCAGTGCACCATTCATTTGGTAACACTCTTTGAAAGATAATAGAAGTGATGCTCAACGATGAATATTCTGAAGGAAAAAATCCAACTGAAGCAGGAGGTCTAGGGATGTAGGAGGTCTAGGGATGCAGGAGGTCTAGGGAACTCTTTGCAGTCGAGTGGTGTGGCGCAGTCACTAGTGCATTCTTTTTGGATCGCCCATGAGCTGCAGAGGTGAAGAGAAGTGGTGCCGAATGCAGTGTGACATACCAAAACTGTTCAGGGCCAAAATGGCATCAAAAGGAGAGATGAGGTAACCTGACAATCTAATTCCTGCACAACCCAGAAATTGGCACCAAGCCACTTCTGTCCAGCTTTTTGATTTGCAAGACACAAGACATGGCAGTACCAACCAGCTGAACAAAAAACATTGATTGCTGCTTTCCGGTCCAAAAATGTCCCTAAATACAAACAGTTTCTTATCCTTGTCAAATTCAATGCTTTGGTTTTTGTCCAGGCTGAGAAAAATCCAACTCTGGGGAAATTGGTGCACAAGGGAAGCATAGCAAGGTAGTCCGTGAATTTGTTCGGGATGTTTTTGCACAAATATTTCTCTCTTGGAGGAATGGTGGACATGTGATTCAAGCATTTGCTAGTTTTGCTCATTTGTGATTTTGAGTTCAACAGAGTTTCGTCTTTTCATGCAAGTTGCTCTTTTCTTTTCTGCAGGAAACAATCAGAACAGCATTGGCAATGGGTGCAGATAGAGGAATTCACATTGAAGTCAACAGTCCTGAATATGAGAGCTTGCAGCCCTTGCATATTTCAAAGATACTGGCTAAAATAGCTCAGGAAGAGAAAGTTGATTTGATTATTGTTGGCAAACAAGTAAGTAACCATGAAGAAGTTCTGCCTGAGGAGGTCCTCTCGGTAGTCCTAACATCAAATTTTGTCTGGCGCCACGATCCGTCTTACGAACACACAGTTTAGGTACCTGAATAAAGGTCATTTTCGGATCGGCAGTAAATTCGAAGATGGCATTTCGGCCCTGTACCTAGACCCACCATGACGGGATTTTGGTGGTGTACCCAAACACTTGTCCAGGAAATACCTTATTATGATAGGTACATCCAAACAAAACTGCAGTTCCCTGCAGAAATCTTATTTTCCAATTCAGTTACTCTTTGCCCCTTTTATGTCTGAAAGCAAAAAGGTTCTGTGAACCCGATTTTGGGTTCACACCTCAGGTAGATCTGTATTCCTCCAGAAATATAGACCCTGTAGGTACATATTCGTAGGTAATGATTGATGATAAATGTTGTTTTTCTGTCCTCTTTGGCTCATCAAACCATGTTAAAGCAGAGTTCTCACTCATGCTGGAATGTCCTGGGATTGACAGCAGTTCTTGTTTTGCGACAAGTTTGGCACGTTAAGCTTGCTCACGTTCAATTTTAAAGTTGAGGAAATGACTGCAGACTTGCCACAGAGTCTTGCTTGACAATCATATGCCATTTGTTTGTGCAGTACCCACAATGTAAACCAAGGTGAATGCCAATTCAAGCAGCGTCTTTGTCACCGAGTCAATCCGGCCTACTCTCCCTTTTTCTGTATTTTCAGGCTATCGATGATGACTGCAACCAAACTGCACAGATGACTGCTGCTTTGCTAAATTGGCCACAGGCCACATTTGCTTCAAAGGTTTGTCAAGCAGCCATTTGAATCGAATTGTGATTTGTGACATGGGCATCTTTGCTCTGACTGAAAACAAAGAAGCCATGCCTTCCCAGTTCAAAATAATTGTCTCAAAGTTTGATATGGTGAACCCTTTTAATTTTTATTCGACTGTGATTTTCCAATTGATCATTCTACTGCAAGCACATTCCGTAACATAACATTTCCACATCCATCCCGCCGACACTTTTCCAAATTCCTCTGACGATTCGACAGAATTGATTTTGCTGCAGACTGTAAAAGAGAAATTTTAATTTCTGCACATCGGTATGTAAAAGTTTGACAATGAATGACAATTTAATCATCGTGTGGCCGACATGATTTGTTTTATTTGACGTGCGGCCACAAAATTTGTCTTTCTTCCCTTTTATTTGTCAGAGTCACGCAGAAATAAACATTTCGGATTTCAACAACACTGTTGAAACCTGTTTCAGTGACTTTGTTAAGATCCATTTTAATGGCTTTGCCAGACGTATCAGCAATAATATTTTCTTCTTGTCTTGGGCCAGTTTGTGTTTTCTTCAAGGTACCTACCTATGCAAATGATTTAATTCATAAGGTTAAGACGCATGCATGTTGATTTTGGCAGCTTTCTTGTCAATTTCTGAGCCATTTTTCCTTTTTCAACAGCTATTGCACCAAACATTACCATAGGGGTGGGGTTCAGGGGGGTTGCGGCCAAAGGGGAGTGACCCTCCTCAACCCCATCCTAGGTATTGTTGATTTGCCCCTTTGTCCAGCACAAACATTTATTCATTTAGATTGAAGTGTCTGATGGCAAGTTAAATGTAACACGGGAAATTGATGGTGGCCTTGAAAGCATAAAGGTGAAAATTCCTGCCGTGATAAGTGCTGATCTGAGGCTTAATGAGCCACGATACGCAACACTTCCAAACATTATGGTAAGTCATGTGTTCCCTACTTGCAATGAAAAGTATTTGAAGAGTGGTGGCAAAAAAGTGATGGCAAAAAGTATAATTTTTGTTTTTGGATCAATATTGCAGCCAGAAGCCTCCTCTGCAAGATGGGGCAATCGGCGATTTGTAATTTCAGCCAAAGGCAAAAACGTTTTCAGAACGCTTGACTTGACCCCCATGTAAGCAAGAATTTAAAATTTGGGTTTTTCATCCCAGATTCTTTTCACCATCCGGTACCTAGTTTTCAATGAAGGCGACGTTACGGACTGCTGGGTGTGGTTTGAAAAGTCGAAAAAAGCACCGTTTGGCCAACAAAAGCCTGGAAATTGATTTCCCTTTTTATTGAACATTTTTTAAAACTGGAAACGTGTACCTACATTCAAATCAATGCACGTTGACCAGAAAAATTGACAGGAATTCGTCATCTGAGGTGTTCAAAACACAAAATCAAAATATCATGTTTTCATTTCTGTGAGTCCCTAATTTGTGATTTTTTTTACCCAATTCCAGGGTGACTACAGATCCTATATTTCCTATAATTCCTATTTTTTGAACTTCCTCCTATATTCTTATTTTTCCTATTTTTCAGAGTGCTCCTATATTTTTGAAAAAAATTAAAGAATGGGGAGTCCTGTGAACTTGATTTGAGGGCATTGCTTGACACAAATACCTTTTTGTCAGATTCAGATTGCTGTCGAGTGTTGCCCTGATAATTTATTTAGCAAATTGTGGTCAATTTAGCAATAATCCTTAAATAATTTTTATCTTTTCTTTTTCGCTTCCAGTAAAACTTTTTAGCAAATGTTTGTGACTTGTGCTTTTGGAGCAAATGTTATTTGTTCCAAAAGCACATTTGCAAAATTGATTTGATTCGGTTGAAATCGTTAATGGCCATACGGTAGGAAATTGGACAGAGTGTTGAAGGTGATGACCATGTCATAGTTTGCAATCTTCAGAGGACAAAACATAAAACACATCGAATTCTAATGATCGTTCACCGAGTATCAAAAGGCTGATACAGGTGTCATTTGTCAAAAACGTAAAAGAGAGTTCAAAATGAAAATGGTCAAATATTCCCAAAATCGCACGCAGGTTATTCAAGTGCCGCATGTGTTCTCAATATCTGGATACGCCCGAGTAAAAGTGAAGCCACTACAGAGATTGTAAGCGTTATACATTCAAAACTTGCGTTATTGCGTGGTAAGCAATATCCCAAGCTGTGGTATGGATGATGCTCTGAGATCTCTGTTGGAAAAAAAACATTATCAGTAGGCCTGTTACCCCATTGGAAATGGGTGTCTCTGAATTCCAATTCCAAAATTGACTGCAGATTCGCGCATTTGTATTTCTTCAAAATTCAAAAAAAAAATCTTGTTTAAATTGCACTTTCTGTCTGAAAACAACATCTGTTGCTAAAAAAATACCTATAAATAAAAGAATACCTTCGGGCTTCATGGAAGCAAAAATTACAGAACATCGAAAATTTTCCCCTCAGAAGAAACTTTACCCCGTTTGGCTGTTTATTATCTCTCCACTGCTGCGATATGTAATTACGGATACCTGGGAACTTAGGTGCCTGCGTGTTTAACGTTGCAGATTTGGACTTGTAATACATTTTTGAACACTTCCCATATTTTTGAACTGTCTCCTATATTTTACACTTCATCCTCCTATATTTTTCCGGCCAGACTCCTGTATTTTTTCAAGCTTCCCGTAGTCACCCTGCAATTCAGACCAAGAAAACAATTTCTACAAATTATTTCTTTATTTTGCAATTTATTAAGTTCTGCAAATGATTTTGGCATAAGTGATGATGCTCATAGGGCATGACAACTTGAAGATCTCATTTTGCCAGCAGCCACACATATTGCCGACAGAGGAAAGAAACCTGCGTTTCTCTGATATCAATATTTCCTTTCTTTAGTCATTCCTTATGGAAAATTGCTTTTCATGCAAACTCAGTGCCAAAATGGACATCACTGCCTTTGTTTTTAACTTCCCCGGATGTAAATTTTCTCATGTTGTTGACATGACAGCTAAATACAGTTTCAGCTGCATTACCATGTCGGTTTATGCAGTGCATGGATGAAAATGCAAGTCGTGTGAAAACCATAGTCCCATGAAAATTTGGCTTGAAAATGGGGAGTTTAAACACATTTCCAGCCAGCTGAGGTTAGCTTCCCTGGACCAGTTCTGTGTAGCTGCCTATCAGTGGTCAATTTCGAGTTAATTTGTCCCATTTTGGTGCTTTTTGGAATAAAACATTTCTTGCCACATTGAAAGATGTCATTCTGTTGAACGTCGAAACATGCATGTCGTCGAAACACTCTAAACATGAAAGAAAAGAATCTGCATCATGACCGTTCTTTTTTTCCACAAATTTCACAACACTTCTGCCCAAAGTAGAGGTTACCTCATCTGGTATTTCAATTGAAATTCTCATTGTTCGCAAATCACATTATTAATTTGTTTGAATGACTTTTAAAAGCATAAACCATACATTTAACACCAATTCCAGAAAGCCAAAAAGAAACCAATGAAGAAGATCTCGCCAAAAGATCTCGGTGTTGACACATCACCAAGGATAGATGTCTTGAGTGTAGAAGATCCACCGACAAGGGAGGCAGGGTCTAAAGTACAAGATGTTGATGAACTTATTGCTAAACTGAGGGGTGTTGGTGTAATATAGTTTAAATTGTGTTTCCTACTAGTCGTTTGTTAATATTGTTTAAAGTTTTTTTTTTCATTGGGCTCTCTTAGGTGTGGTAGAAATTGACAAGGTAGGTTGCATTTGATAACACAGGCTTTATCATCAGCTGGCTTTTGCCTTGGCATGGTCCCCAGGGAAGGTCGCTGACTTGGAAAATGATGAAGAAATATGAACGTACATTTTGTGTGATTTTGAGATGATTACGAAAAGGGTTTAAAAAGTAATGCAACATGTCCTGTAAGTTGGAAGTTTTATTTTCATATTTTGAATTTGAAACGTTTTGACCTTTTCGAAGTATTTTTCCTTTCGGAAATGGACACGGTGCTGCTACTGGCTGAGCCAGCCCACCCAAAAAGGAGTGGCAGAAGTTTGGATCAGGGAAACTCTTACACTCTGAAATCACCATTTTGTAAAGTCTTGTGCTCTCACAAGTCACTCCCTAGCCTGCCGATAGATCAGACTTGAGATCAATCAGGCATCCAGAGTTAGATTTGAGATCAAACAGATGTTCAGAGTTCTAAGGACATATCAGGCAACCTCATGTGGCAGTGGTATTAGCAGTTTTTACTCCTTCGGGAAGGAGCTTTGACAGCTGTTATTTTTTTCTGCTCATGTTCAGTTGCAGTTATTGCAGTGTTGTTTTGCTTTTGAACACTATTTCCCAGTCGTTGACTGATGTTTGATCATAAATTTGTCAACTTGAAAACATCCCGAAGTATGTCTTTGAAAAAATATGTAAGAAGTTGCTTCTTGGAGCAAAAATGTTGAGGAAAAGCTGTTGGACGATGCTCATGAGATGTCTTTCATGCATTATTGGCTCCTTTTCCATAAACGATTTAGCACCGCATCCATTACTCGTCATTTGACTAGCAACTTTCAATCGTTCTGCTCTGTTCCACCCAGTCTTAACTTCGTGGTCAAATCCTCAACAAATCGAACACCATCAGTTTTCTGAACACCCACAGTTTGTGAGCAATTTCCCAGCATTAAAACTGCCTTCCAGCCGGGAAACAATGACATCATGTGAACAAGCGCAGTCCCCACTTTCCACCTTCGGTTGGTAACTTGTGTTCCATTTCGACAAAGTAAATTGCTTGCAATTGAAGTGAATTGCTTGCAA
The DNA here is from genome assembly GCA_030068105.1 of Sinentomon sp. SZTP_YWyxl. Classification (NCBI taxonomy): domain Eukaryota; kingdom Metazoa; phylum Arthropoda; class Protura; order Sinentomata; family Sinentomidae; genus Sinentomon; species Sinentomon sp. SZTP_YWyxl. The sequence goes on from JASGXE010007255.1 coordinate 26,577, forward strand.
TTGATTTGTAGTGTCCATGTTTTCTTGTCAGAGATGAATATAGGCAAAGTTTAGAGGCTCAATATTAAGCCAATGCAGTCCCATGAGCCCAAGGTAGATTTCGCATTCAATTCTAATGGTTGGAATCTGCCCACGTGCATTTTTTAATGCAAAGGTAGGTACCCCACCGTAAATGTTGGCTTTTGAACCAGAGGAGGTCATAGCTGGTTCTGCAAGTTACTTGCCATTGGCCACGTCCTAACGAGTGTTATTTCATGCCAAGGCTTGCAACCAGAGGTTTATGCATCCACCTGTCGTGTGTAATGTGCATACTACTTTGGGACTTCAAAAAAGTGATGGCAACTATTTTATGTCCCCCGTCAGCGATAACAGAAATCAAATGTGTGATGGATGCCTTATTTTGAAGATGGGTGGATCTCAGATTTCTATTGGTTGGTTGAAGTTGATGTGATTGCAGATGGTTCACTTGTGAGTTGTGCGTCTGTGAACTTTGACTGATGAAATCTCTCAGTCCGGAAAACATGGAGACGGCAAATAAGTTGAAAACGATAGATTTTTAATTCTCGGCAAAAAATGCAAAACACATTGGGGATCCAATGCCAATGATTACCTTCTGGCATCCAGAAATGCTCCACACATTTCCAACAGTTTCAAAGTGTTGGGCTTTCCTCTAAATATCTTTTATTCATCATCATATCTTTTCGATCAAACATTTAGCAAGAATAATCCTCACGTTTTGTTATGTGAAATGTGAGTTGTTATGTAAGCCTGCCTTTTTGCAAGCGAATAAAAATTATTTTTAGATGTGATCTTGCCCATTTCAATTGTGCCCCATTCCTCCACAATGGCATCCACAAAGGGCTCAACATGGGTAGGGACCATGCAATTTTTTTATTTTTGCCAATTTCATTTCAAGTGTTGAATTTCATTTTTTCATGTTGAAATTATGGTAAAATTCATTTTTATAGCTTTCTGCACTTCACAAGGGCCAGATAAAAATGTTGGTTGAAAGTTGTTGCACAATGCGGGACCCATATACAAAACTAGGCCTAGTTGGACATGTGCAACAATCAATTTGGAAATACAGGCTTACCAAAGTGAAAAGGAGGGAAGCAGCAAACATTCTCTAGTAAAAAATTTTTCTGCCAAGGTGTTGCTCCGCAAACTTCCCCACCCATTGTCAATCTTGTCTTCATGATGAATCTGAATGATGTTGGGAAGAATTTTGTCTGCATGATGTTGGGAAGCTTCCTCAGGCTCCAAAATTAAATATCCTCATTTTTTCAGTTCACACCAGTCAGAATATACCTGATATCTGCCCTTATCTGCTCTTGCCCTGTGATGGTAGTGGGTGGAATAACAAGGGAGGTATTTAAATTTTTTTTCTTAATGATTCATTTTTCCCTACATAATAATTTTGCAAAGTAAAAATGATCCAAAACTTCCAGTCCAGAAAAAGACAAGAACGCATAGGTGATTGTAAAAAATGTTAAACTTTTTTCGCTGGCGGGATCTGGTGTGTTTTGCCCCACCGAATACACTTTGGCAACGGAAAAATTTTGCAACAGATCATTGGCACCATGCTTTTATGGCATAGGAAAGTGGGGGTTTGTTGGAAAAAGGACCAAGATCGTGGGGAGTTCGTTGGCAAAAGAAACCTGAAACAGTTGAAAAATACACATTTCGTTTTTTGTGCTCATTCCTTTTTCATGAAAATGAAATTCCGTGGTCTCTGAATATAGGACATGAGAGCGGGTCACAAGGTCACAACTCCCATTTTTCCATGAGAGTTTTCCATTTTTCAATGAGAGTTTTTCAGAACAAACAAGACAAAGGTCAAAAACTCAAATTCACAGAAACGTTCTGACTCTCCATTTTCTTGCTGTGGGCTCCCCAAAATGTACAAGGTACCTACAAGTATGGCCCACAGACCCCCACTTGAGTTCCATACACTCTATCCAGGTCCCATGATCTGTTTATGGTAGTTTCGTCAAACCATGCTGAAAACGAAACACATTCAGAAAATCTGCACCGAACCATGATTTGAAGATGAGGCTCTCTTGGAGGACGTTTTCTTTCATAATGGCTGGTCGGGGCAAATTTGATCTCTGCAGGTTTTGTTAATGATAAAGAAGCCATGATGTGCATAAAGGGGCTCCGGCTGTACATGATGGCATGATGACATATTGTGTGGAGCAAAGCACCATACGATCCTTGATTTGATTTGAAAACTCTGTCTTTCAAGATCCCATTCGAGACTATTCGATTCGAACTTTTAAATCTAGGAAAAAAATTGAAAAGGAGATTAACCTCATGACCCCGCCAGACGACGTACATCAGGTTTTGTCCTTGGCCCAGAATGCGACGCATTTCCTGTGCTGGAGACAGGAGACGAACGTCAGCGGAAAGCAAAAAATTCCAAAACACCCAGTTGTTTTTCCTTTGTGTGAGCACACACTGCAAAACTCGCCGAGCAACGTTCACCCGCTGGCGTTCCCGTCGGCGATTTTACTTGCTTGCAGCATTCAATTTTCCGTTTTCCCGCCAAAACGATTTTTCTCCGAAGTGCAACTTCTTTTCATTCATGTTGAGCCATGGTTCTCTATCTCTGCAGAGACACGTGCGCCTGCTGTTTTGGTGGGGATGGGGTGTTATCTCAGAGCCAATGGACCACAGAACAATAACCTGCATCCAGATTGGATTGCAAACACAAACAGAAGCAGAGATGACAATGAATGCGCGGAGTTTGTCGGCCTTTTAAAGTCGGCAGATCTTTTCGTTATGTTGCAATGCTTCAAAATGATGCTGACTGAAAATAACTCAACCGATTGGGGTGGGAGTGGTGTCGTTTGAAAGGAAATTGTATAGGCTCTCCGGCCTGCATGCTCTGCATGTCCCTCACATTTTTTCTGGAGAAAGATTATGATGCAGGAATTCTGGTCAGCTTTAGGTGACATTCATCGCTTGACTGACCCATGTATTTTGTTAAGTTACCCAGGCTGAGTGAAATTAATAAAATTTTGGAATAGGATTTTGAAGTGTGTGATGACACTACCAGTTGGAATTTTGAAAAAAAAAATTCACAGTAAGACAGAGAAAAGGCCAAAGTTACAATTTTTGCAAAAAATAAATTTGGCCAATTTTGACCAAAAATAGATCGGGTTTTGGGCCAAGGACAACGAACACACACACTCCTTCAGATCACCATAGATGCATACCAACAGCCACGTTCATAATACACTTGCGCACGGCACCACAGAACAAAGGAATTTCCCATCCCATCTCAGCAGCAGTCAGCAACGCCTTCTTGAGTTCAGTTTCAGTCGTTCATCAACGACGGTGCGATATCCTCGAAACGTCACGCCTCAACAATTAAAATCGGAGATCGAAATAGCGTCAAGTTAGTGATTTATCCATTCTGTTAACATGCAATCTCCAAGTTTCCACGCCTTGTTATTGTTGCAAAAGCTGACATTTGTCGCTTGGCGGCGTGACCATCTTACATGGCGGGGTGAGGAGGTTAAAAGGCAACTTTCCAGTTGTCCATTTTGACAGAATTCGATTTTTCACTGGACTGCAAGCAATGTGTTGTATCGTACTGTCTGGACAAAGCATGTCAAAATTTTGCCATTCTCGGCGTTACGAGAAAACCTGCTATTGCCAATTTTAAGTTTGAACATAGCGGAGTAGAAGGATATAGTGTGCGCACGAGCGCTTGTTGCGCGTTCCGTCCGCAGGTTGGCGCTAATGTCGAAAGATGGACGACTCGGCGAAAAGGCAATGCGGTTTGCTGGCGGAACACCATTGTAAATGGGAATGAATCAAGCGGATTTTCTGAGAAATTGTCATGCAAACGACCTTGAATTTGATCAGGGAAACCGCGAAGACGCCCGTGAACACCCTGAATTAGCACAAGGGCCGTTCGTTTCGGAGCTATGTCCTTGGATGGTAAGACATTCGAAAAGGGTGAGTGATCCTGAAGTGATCCTGAAGTCGCTGAAACACTTGGAAAATACGAGAGAAGACCAGGAACGACCCTGAGTGACCTCGGGGAAACCCAGAAGACCCCCCATGAACAAACGTGAAAGGTCACCAGGGCCGTCCGGCTCGGAGGGGGACACACGAAAAAGAGGGAATGGTCCAAAAAGTCGGTGAACACTGAGAAATAGGCCAGGTTCGACCCTGAATTTTGTCGGAGAAACACCTGGAAAACCCCCCGGGAGCAACCGTGAAAGGTCACTCAGGGCCGTCCAGTTTTGGCGCTATGGCCCCCGAATGGTGGGGGACACCCAAAAAAGAGGGAACGGTCAAAAAAGTTGGTGAAACACTTGTAAATAGTCCTGGAACGATCCTGAATCAGACTCCCTGTTCCCAGGGGGTCTTCATGGGGCAAACCATGAAGACCCCCTGGGAACAGCCGTGAAAGGTTAATCAGGACCGTCAGGTTCGCAGTTATGAAAACTATGAAATGACTGAAAGCAGGTGGAACACCTCGAAGAACGACCTTGGGATTGATTGCCAAGAACGACCTTGGGATTGATGGGAATATCCGAAAACCCCCTGGTCACAACCAGCTTCCATCTAGCAAACTTGCCCAAGCGAAATAAAATAAATATTCATCGTCAGCGGTCAGAAAAATTTGGATGGTTGGATTCTTTTGGGCTATTTGCGGGCGCTCAAACATTTTCGTTGAGCTCAGGGCCTCCTCTTCAAAAAGTGTCTATGGTTTACTAATTCCCTCCTGAACATTCCTGGGTGTTCCTGATTCTTCCAGAGATTTTCAGTCAGGCCTATTCCCGATCCGATTCGGGATCATTCTCGACCTATCACCAAGTTCTTCACCATCAGGGTCATTCGATGTTTTGATGCTTTTTCAAACTCTTGCACTTCCATCCTTCATTTTGAAATGTTTTTTGGTAAAAAACAATTGGTAACTGCTCAGGATTTTTCCCTGGGGCTGAGTTCTGGATCCATGATCAACTGCGAGAATCGTCCCCAACAGACTTCCAACTGTCTCACAGGCTGTCATGATTATTCCTTTTTTGGGGGGGTCCCCCACTTTCGGGGGCACAGTTCCTGAATGATGAGAGCGGGTGACCGTTTATGGTTCTTTCCGGAGGGGTTTTCGGGCATCCCCAATCAAATTCAGGGTGGTAGCTGTTCCCCGACGATTTCCAAGTGTTCCACCGACTTTCAGGGCGTTCTCCGTTTATCGGCAGTCTCGTCAACCAACAGGGGGGCCATAGCTCCGAACCAGACAACCCTAAGTGACTGTTCAAGGCTGCACCCGGACGTTTTCGTTTGCTGCCGATCAAATCATTCAGAGTCGTTCCTGTCCAATTTGTAAATGTTTCATCGACTTTCTGGGTCATTCGTGTTTTTTAGGGGGCCTCGCCCGCCATTGGGGTCATAGCCCCGAACCGGACAATCCTGACTGACCGTTCAGAGTTATTTTCGGGTGGCAACTGATTAATTATTCAGGGTTGTTCCCGGCCGATTTCTAATTGTTTCATCGACTTTCAGGGTCATTTCCTGTTTTTCGGGGGGTCTCGCCCACCAATTGGGGCCATAGTTCCGAACCGGACAGCCATGAGTTGTCGTTTAGGGTTGTTCCCGGGGTCTCCGGAGTTTTCCGATCTTGTTCATAGGGTCATATCTGGCCGATTTTCCAAGTGTTTCTTCGTCTTACAGTGTCATTGTCTATTTTTTGGGGTCTCCAAGAATCGGGGGCCAGGACGGCCCTAGGTGGTCGTTTGTTCCAGGGGTTATTTAGGATTCCCCCTATGTTATTAAGGGTACGTTCCCCAATGATTTCGCAAAAGTTTGGGATTCCCTTTTTGGTAAACACGCACTGCGACTGACTGCGCGTCGATCTCATCTGCGTCTTTCTCGTCCCTCTTTCGACGGTAGCGCCGCAGTTGCAGCAGAAATCCACAGTCCACTCTCTGTCCATTGAAGAGAAGCTCTGTGCGCACACTATATCCTTCAACTCCGCTATGGTTTGAAGTCTACATTTGTGACAAGTTAGCAGCACTTTTGCATGATGACTTTTTGGCCAAAGGTGGGGCATTACTATTTTCGAGCAAGCAAAACTGTAGTTCAGAGCAAAAAAAGGAAGAGTGAGAAAGGGGAAGCAAGGAGTCACGAAAAAAAGGCAAGTGGTTCTTTATCCTTTTTATCGGATTCCCGCACAACACGTGAAAAATCTGGCAACATTGCATGAAATTTAGTCTAGAATACAATCCGCCATTCCAATCTGGGAACCTGGGTTGGGTTGGGGCACTTTTCGTTTGCATTTGACTAATGTCATTTTCCGGAAACAATCCGGTTCAAATACCAGAGCAAGTTCACATTACAAGTAAGGCGAAGTGAAGCTGGGACGGAATTTCTAAATTTTGATATTCCGTGACTGGATGGATCAATTTGGAGGTTCTTTCTTCAAGAGAGAGAGAGGTTGGTGTCTGAAGCCCTCTCGGAGAAAGATGTTGGACAGCATGAGAGAGCAAGGTAAAGAACCACGTGAGGTGAAAAAGAAAGAGAGATGAACCATCTAGTTTTGAATTGATGAACACAGCAGAGACAAAGGAAGGCATCTTCAAAATCAAATAACTCCTGAACGACTGCATGGATTTCAGTGGAACAACAAGCGGGGGAAAGAGGAGACTGGCAGTTGCTGTCATGTGGTGCAGCATTTGACGAAGAGTGCAATCAAGTGAGAAATGGAGGGTAGTCAATTTCTGGACGATTCATGGTCCAATTCTTAAGACGTGACTTGGCTGAGATTTGTCTGGATGGAGTCATTGCTGTTTTGTTGATTGCTGAGATTGCACACTCGCAGCCAGTGCGATGCCTTCCCAACAACAATAAACAAAACAGCATGACTCGAAAGTTGAGTCTCGACCAAGTCACGTCAGAACTGGTCAAAATTATTGTCATATCGACGTGACGGAAACCCCATGTTTTTTCCTGACAGGCTCAGCTGTCATCGATCATCAAAAGGTCAAGCACCATTCAATGGGAAACCAACACCGAACACTAATCAACACTCAAGCTGTTGAAACTAAGCCAGAACCAAGCACTCTGATACGTGACAAGGTCACCCCTCTGCAAAAACGCATACGCAACTCCATTAGTGATGACAAAACTAAAAAAGGTTAAGGTCTGTCAAAATATTCCATCCCATAAAATAATGTTAGAAATGGAGCGCATGAAATGCTTTTGCAAGGTGGATGGGTGGAGTGCTGCAAAGCCGAGCGTCAACTGTGGTGTAGCCATCAGTTTTTTGTATCCTTGAAACGATTAAGATTTTCTTGTAGCATAGCTATTTCCGAAACGAGGAGGTAAAAAGGGACGGAGAGGTAAAAAGGGAACAAATGCAAACGATGAGAGAACAGCGAATTTATTGCCTGTTTTCGTTTCGGAAAAACTGAATGTTCGTTCGGACATTTTTGAAGACAACCCACAGAGGGGTGGCTGAGAATTATATTTCATTGGGCAAATTATGTAGGATACAAAGTCTCATAACCATCAAATCCTGAAATAATAAGAAATCAAATAGTTCATGAACAATAATAGATAAGAATCTTTCAAAGAGTGAGAGATTACAAGATAGAAAAAAGAGACAGGCTGTAAAAGGACTAAATAGGAAGAGAGGGACAGGTGGGCTGAGGAATGGAGGAAAGGCCGTTTTCATTTCCATGGGGAGAGTAGTCCTTTCGCAAAGGACCACTCACAAGCCAGTGCCAAGTGCTGCCCACTAAAATAAGCTGCTGTTAATCCGATTCGAAAGCTGAAAAAGGCAAAAATGAGTTGGCGCTTGTCGGGTACAAATTTGCCTTTTACTTTTGTTTTCTCAGGTGCCATCTTAACTCGACTGAGTAACTGCAGCAAGGTATTTGGCTTTTCCGGACCACTTGCCACAAAATTAGCACGTTATCAACATTTCTACAACATTTCTAACCAACATTTCTACATGATTAATTATCCGCAAGGCGTGAAAGCTCGGAGATTGCATGGTCACAGAAATTAAATTACTAACTTGACGCCATTTTGATCAATTTCAGGCATGCAATCGATGCAGCGAATCAATTTCAGGCATGCCGTTGCCGTTTCGGGGACACGATACACCTGGATTCGTCACACCTCAAACTGATTCGGAGATCAAAATAGCGTCAAGTTAGGATGCAATTATTACACGTATATTATTTAATTCTGCACACATTCCTGGATTGGCCAAAATTCATAAAAGAAGGCTTGATCATTGTTCTCACTCGAAATTCGGATTTTTTTCCAGAACATCGGGTTCCCAGGGCGGGAGGTTAAGCGGTCCAGATGTGAGCAACAAGCTTGGGGTGCAGTGGAAAGTGCGAGAGTCCAGGAGGCAATACCCCTGGCAGGGAATTTGGAGGATGGAGTCCCCCAAAAGCTGGAGTCTTGACAAATTTGGATTCTCAAAATGGCATATCAGGACCTGCTGGTTCTCTTTGAGCTGGTAACATTTTTCTTGACGAGATTTGACGTCACAGCCACGCTCGGAAATGATCCACCATCACAACGTTGAAAAGCCAGGCTGAATGGTGGGCAAGTCCAAAGTCAGGTTTAATAATGATGAGCAAGTCGCTCAACATCACACTGCCAAAAATGAGCAATCTTCGCTTGACATCCCTGAATTGAAATCCTCGTATGATTGAAATGACACTCCAACACAGCTGTGAAGAAATTTACACTCGACTTGCTGGCTGGCAACATGCCGGAGGAAGAGACAAAAAATATATGAAGATGAACGAAAAGAAAAAGAAGATGAACCAACAGAAAAAAGTCCAAAGAAATTCCCAAATGACAAACCAAGTGACTAAGTATTGTAGCTGTTTAGTTTTCTTTATTGTTGTTATTCTTATTAAAAAAAATCATCGGGAATTTCAATCACAGATAAGCAAAAGCAAGGTACAAATCGAATAGCAAGAAATCTGCCAATCTATAACTCAGCAGGTCATAAGCTTGAAATCAGTCCCTTTTGTTCAAAAGTAAAAATCAAATCAGTAGGTACATTCGTTATCAAAAATGCAACACATACAGGGTGGCCCAAAAAAATGTATACCAAAATGCTTGCATTATTTTGTTCCCCCTCATTACAGTTAGGAATGTATTTTCTCCAAATTGGCCTCAGATTTGGTGAGTATAAGAGAAAGGAACAGCAGATGGAACAACCAACCCCATAATTCTGGCTGAAAATTGCTTCAATTGGCCTGATTGCAAAATCTGATGAGTATTTTTCATTTCTCCTCTGTTGCCTGGTTTTCATGGACTGCTTTTTCCCGTTAAGTCTGCTTTTGTGCTGTCCTAATTTGACAGGTTTTACGTTTAGTTGCTATGTGCAGACACACACACAGCATGAATTTGTCACCCATTGCCGAAATGGATCGTTTTAGCTGGTGGCAGGGACGTCGTTTCAAGTTTTCGTTTGGGGAGAGAATGTTATCAGTTGCCGGCCCTGAACACGCCTGCCCTGCGGCCGCAGCCCACTGAGTAGCTGTTAATGGGCGCAGGGGCTCCAGGTTCAAGTGGAGAAATGACGGTTGGACCACTTGGCATGGGATCTTGGGGTCAGCAGACCCCCGGAAGCAAAAAGCATTTTTAAAAATTTAACGATCTTTTTGCATTCAATAATGGTGTACCATAGGCTGATTTCACAGAATTGGGACCTAAAATCACAGGCCAGAGCTGGTTTGGCGAACACCAGGGGAAATAATTTTTGACAAGAATGGGTCGTTGACTTTCTTCCCCATTGGGACATTGGGCAGGCCTACTGATTCACGGATGTTGATGGCGTTTCTGGTTTTTAGGATCTCAATGGACTCCAGTGTGAGGCGCGTGCCCAGGTGTCCTTCACTGGTGTGGATTTTAGCCTGGTCCCATAAAGCTGCGTGTCCAGAGGAGTGCAAATGTCTGGCTAAGGCTGATGAGTTAGGGGGAAGCTTGGCCTTTTTCGCATCATATTTGTGTTGGGCAAGGCGCACTTTTAAATTCTTTCTGGTCTGGCCTATGTAAACTTGGTCACAGTTGCACTGGATTGAGTAGACGCCTGCTCGTCTCCACATTGGGGTCTATCTTTGTATGGCGGTAGGAAGGACCGGATCTACGCCAGGAAGAGAATACGGCATCCAAACAGTACATCTCCCACCATCAAAGAACAAAATTTGGGGAAACAACATGCCTCAATCATGAAAGTTCAATATTCCATCCCATGGAAGTAGTGCTCTGCTTTAAAAAGATTGTTTGATGCAGAAAAATTGAACTGGTACAAACAACTTTCTTGTCTCACACAATACTGTTGCAAAAGAAAAGAAAAGAATGAAAAATCCACCTGTGATTGGCAAAAAGCATTTTCGGTATATTTTTTTTGGGCCACCCTGTATTTATTGGCCATATTTTCACATGCTACTCACCCTCAGGTTCAACTCAGTAGCCAATTTAACAGACGGATACATCTTTCACAACAACGGTAGAGAAGTACGCGTTATGCATTGAAACTAAATTTTCACACCACAAATAAAACAGTGGGATTCACAATTGAGTTCAACCTGAGGGTGAGTTGCAGTGGCGAATAGTCATGCATTTGAAGAACTCCAATAAATCATACTTGTGGCATTTCAGGATATCGCACGAGAATTTGGAAGGAAGGAGCTTTGACAAGGGGATGAAAATCACAAGACAAATTGACTGGAAATTCTGAAAAGTGCCACATCACATTTTGGAGGAACAAAACATTGCACTTATGATGGGGGTCAAATAATTGCTGTAACTCATGCAGTTCGTTTTGTCATGAAATTCAACCCGCTCAAGAAATTCATTTGCCCACACTGAAGGACATTGTGAGCACCTTCTGGAGGCATTGCAAAAAGTTGTTCTTTTTCTCAAAATATTTTCAAAAAATATCTATTTCTGTTTCTTCACAATTGAGGGAAAAGTAAGTCTAGTTCTTGCTTTTTGCTTACCCTACACCAAATTGAAATTAAGCGTGCGTACACTGGATGGTCCAGATAGACAAAATTGTACATTAAAATGCAGATAAAATTACAAAGGGCACAAATTCTACAGGGTGTCCAAAACGTCATGCACCAATGGACCAATGGCTTGAGGCCAAACACAATAATTATTATGAAAGTTGCGTTGACCTCCTGTCTGATAATCGTGGAGTCGTCCCAATTACGCGTAGCTTGCTGTCGTTCCTCCTCTCTCTTTTCCTTCGTTTTGGCGGGTGAATAGCGCGTTTTGTGCACAAGAGTCAGTCAGTTTTTTGGCGAGCGTGCTTCTTGCTTGTGTTTTTCGCTTCACCTGGTCTTAATAGATATTGCCTGCATTTTCGTTGGAACGGATAGTCGAGATGGTCATGTTGTTTGCTGATCATAGCAGCGACTCTACGAATCGCAAGAACGAGATGGCTCGCACTTTGAACAGTTTCTTGAAATTTAAAGTAAACCCACAGCCCATATGTGCGTGACTTTTTGGACGCCCTGTATATCGAGACACGAGGATGAACCTGGCCATCTTTGTTGAGGTCATCTTTTTACAGGTAGCCGCATGCTGCCGGACACTCCTCCAGATGCTTTTACCAACATAAGCCCAACTGCTAATTTTGCTCAGCAGAGCATGAGTGCATATTCGTATTTTGCTCTATAGATGGTGATGGGCACCATCTTGTGCGGAATGTTTTGTGCCCTTTATGGAAAAAGGTAAGATGTATTCATCAGGGGACCCAACTGAGCTTTCGATGGGCTCCGCTCCTTCATTTATTGAAAAATAACTTTATTCCACCAGTGTGAAGTTATGTCATCACCAACCAAAGTTGTCACTGTCAACTGAATTCCTCGGAAAAAAATCAACTTAATTCCCAGATAAAATCAAACTTCTAAAGCTTTAATGAAGAAAGTTTAGGGGCCAGATAAAATTTCCCAATCGAATCTTGCATTTCCTGTATGTGTCATCGGAGGAATGGGTGGCTCCTTCAACTTCCACCGGATATCCGATCCGCTGCTGTCGGTGGCAACTTCACTCTCACTTCTTTCTTCTATCACAGCCATACCACAGTAATGAACCCTGCATAGAACTGACACAAGATCTTTTGTGGTCCTGACTGTCCCTCCAGTGATCTGACGGGTGCAAGTGTCCAGAGATGCACCGTGAGCAACCACCAAGCCATTGCCACCTGTTTTTTTAAGATGTTGAAACAAGTAGTAAAACTGAGAAAAATAGAAGTAATTCTGTGCAGTTGCAAAAAAAAAACAAATTCTTCCAAGATTCGTCCAAATCCCTTCACTCTCAACACGCTGAACAAAACATGGACTGTCTATAAGCTGATCGTGTACCAAAGCAGTTACACCAAACACAATGCAATCGCAAAGAACAGTGCAAACACAAGGGCTCCCAGGCCCATTTGGCATTTTTTCCAGAAATCGTTGCCTGACGGACATTTTTGAACAGGCTTCGCAAGGCTTTTCGCAAAAATCTTACGAACATAGTTTGGGTTTTCACGAAAAATTTTATCGAGACTTTCGCCATGTTCTTGGGCTTTCGCTCCTGTCTTGCAGAATCTTTGGCCCACAGGTAGTTGATGTACAGCATCGAGAAAATTAATGGAACCACAGACGCAATTCAAATGCAATTGTGGCAGCCAATGAATGCAACATTGCCTCTGAAACTTCCTTTGTGCTGCCTTATATACGTAACATGTTCATCATGTTACTTACCATGTTGGGAAAAATATGAAACTCCATATACCTATATTCTTAGTTCTGCAATATTAAAAAACGAGAACTCTGTAACGTCCTCTGAAAGGGACAAAGATTCACCAAACAATCCGCACAAGTGAGGTCATCCGAACGCCAGCAGCTTTTTGACCCCCTTGAAAGGGTTCAAAAACTCCTGTGTGGAATGATTGGTCGTGAGAGAGAAGATCACAGGTTGCAACTGTATTTTTGTATCAATGCTTCTTCATCATAAAAATCGGAGCAAAGAATGGTTTCAGCAATTGAAAAATCAAGAGGACAACCCACCTAGGGTCTCCAAACATCGCTCTACTCGTTTCAAAACTACGAAACTTCGTGAGTAGTACTCCTCAAGTGTTTCATCCGTGTTTCTCACATCTTCTACTTTGAAACACGGTTCGTAATTTGGCTGGATATTGTAACCACTTTGAGTTAGCTCGTTCAGTGTTAACCAGGTTGGTAAACCTTTCTTGAACCAGCTCAGCCATTCAAATAAACCAGGCTCAATGTGAATGGGAAAGTCCTTGCTGATTCCCATGCCTGTTCCGAGAGAGAAAAAAAAAACAGATAAAATAATAAAGGAGACGGAAGAATCCAACCTAGTGTGAAGCATCAGTTTGCTAAAAAGTGGTAGCAATATTGAAAAAGAATTTTGTGGTTGATCAAATCCCAGGAATTGTGACTAATCTTGCCACCACCATTGGGCTCCCTCTCAATTGGCAACTGACGAAGTGTGCGGGGGACAGACAGAAATGAAGCTCTAGTTTCTGGAAAATTTGATCAACCACACAACTTACTTTTGTTACCACTTGCTTTTGTTGTGGTCGTAGTCTGCTCAAAAGCATCAAATTGGCCATGATACTTGAAAGATTTTTTGAAATTGTGATCATCAGTGCCTGGATGTCTGCCGGTACTGATAACATGGCTGCACCTAAACTTTTCCACTTATTTTCATGCAAAGCACCATTATCTCGGTAACCATTCTGCAAACGATTCAGTGACAATTTTTACTCTGTTTTGGGAATATCAAATAAAGCCAAGTAAATTGGTGAAAACGCATATTTATTGATCGTGTGGTGCAGTGCTGCTAGTGAACTAAAATAAGCGCAAATTACCAAATTGTCATCTGCAGGTGTTTATCTATCACTGTTCTTGCACAGAAAATAACCAAATTGTCATCTGCAGGTATTTATCTATTATCACCATTCTTGCACCGAAAATAACCAAATTATCTGCAGGTATTTATCTATCACTATTCTTGCACAGCAAATAACCAAATTATCATCTGCAGGTATCTATCTATCACTATTCTTGCACAGCAATAACCAAATTGTCATCTGCAGGTATCTATGCATCACTATTCTTGCACAGCAAATAACCAAATTGTCATCTGCAGGCATCCATCCATCACTATTCTTGCACAGCAAATAACCAAATTGTCATCTGCAGGTATCTATCTATCACTATTCTTGCACAAACGAGTCAGTTGAAATTGTAAAAATCTTGGTAAAACTAGAAAGTATGTTTCAAACAAGTTGGTTTGAAGATGAAGAGTGATAAAGTTTCAGACCAGAGAATGTGCTTGTTTTGGTAACGAGTTGGTACTGGCCATCCAAAAAAAAAATTACAGTTTTTTTTGTTAAGGTAAAAAATGACATTGACAAATTTGCCCAATTGCATAGTCCGATTATGAGATTCACTCTCGGATCACGGACTTAACACTCGTCCAATGTTTTCGCATCCACCAAGATCCTCTTTTATATGCAATAGGTTGTCATGAAACTTTTACAAGTAGACACCGCGGATCAAAGATACACTCAATTGTCATCTCTCAATATTCATAGAAGTACCTATCAATGGATAATGGAATTTATTAATTAATTAGCAACAAGACGCTAACAAACCTCTCAAGATGTAATGACACGTTTGAACACAGCGCAAAGAAGGTGAGCATATGACAAAGTTGAAGTTTACACCAGCTTCACGAAGAGCTTCGCCAGTGAGCAATGCTTGAGTCATGCCGATGCAGGTCAAAGGGCAGTCATTTTCAAAATTCTTTGGACCACCAGCCCTCTGTGGTACCCGTCTTGGCATATTTAGATCCTTCCTCATGTACTGGTGACCATCTAATAAAAATGATAGCATTATGAGAAAAAAACCGAAATGATGTTAAAGTTTTCCAGCTGGCTCCAGCCCCATACGGACCGTGGCAAAAAATGTGCCAAGGATAGATAGACTAGTCAGAAAATAAAGCTACGAAAGAAAAAGTCAGGAGTACTAGTTGAATCAATGCGGCCTTGCTGGAACACAAAAGAAGAGTGTCACTCCTGGATCCTGTCAAAATTTAATCGAGAAAAACAAAATAAGAGCAAACATGAAGGGAAAATAACAGAGAAAAAGAAACAGAATGAAAAATTGTTCTGGTCACCCAGCGACGCTGATCTCTTTATCACACCAGGGACTGACTGATCGGGCTGCTGCTGGTGGTGAACCACTGCTGCAATACCAATGAAGGGATTCCTTTGCATTTCCTGCCAGGCAGACGCTGATTGATACTCAAGGGATGTGATCGTCGACAGCCCATTTCCTTGGGGCAAGGCACCGTCAAACTGATGATCGCTGTCATGCGTGGCAATTCACCTGCACTCCTGGTACCAACTCAAGCAAGATCGAAGTGATTGTTACCAGGTGCGAATGGGGTGGCCGACTCTGGGTAAGATTGGTCCATTGGAGTGCTGACGCAAACTGAATGGGTGTGACAGTAGTTGCTAGCTGTGGGCCCAAAACTGAGTAGACTAACTGTGACGCATTTTCCGATGGCCGTATCCCTGAGTTCTGGAGGGTGTTGGTGTGATGTTCACACTTCCGGAAGCATGTGCATTTTGTTTTGGTGAGAGGAAGTCCAGCCAGGTCAAGGGCCAAGTTGTCACATTGATGGTAGTGCTTATTCATAGGCCACTGCCGATGCCGTGCCATGAAAGGTGTATTGTCTTGCAGTTCTTCTTGCTCTTATTTGGAGGGGCATCAGATAGATAAAGATAGAAAGAAGGAAGAAAACAAAAGACACTGAAAAAACACAGAATTTAGATGAACATAAATAACAGAAAATCGTCCTTCTTTGCACAGGGAGGAAGCGATGTTTTGTTGCAAGAGCTGTGTGTTCACAGGGCTGAACTCCTCGAGCATTGTGTTTGTTTACATTCTGTGTTTAAAATAAAGGTGACATTTATGCCTAGTTTATCCAACGATGGTTAACTTTAATCAATGCCAATGGTTAAATGACACTTAACTATCGATTTTGGCTTTTCCATCGCTGGTTAAATTCGTAACCATGGAAATTACCAATCGAAAGTTTAAGTTTACCTTTGGTTAAGTTTAAGTTCTTCTGTTTATTGAACGGTGGTTAAAGCTTAACCTATGGTTAAAAGCCAGTAATCAGTGGTTAACTTTAATCATCCCTTTTTCGCTGATAAGCTGTTGGGATGCTCTTGTGTGTCGGCTGTGTTAATGAGAACAAAACTGACAATATTTACTGTAATGTAAGACGACTCAAAATGCAGAATCGAGCAGACTTTTTGTCAACAATTACCACGTGCTATTTAGGAAGACATGATCATTCTTTCAAATTACGCTGCAAACCAGTTATCAAGGATGTTGGAAAGTTTTCGTTTGTTGCTAGGACTGTTAATGACTGGAACTCGCTTGATGCCAGTGTCTTTGGGGATGGAAATGATATTTCTGTAACAAAATTTCGCAAGAATGTATTAGGTAGTGCCCGCAACGGTGCATGTAGGTAACAGTCTGGTGTGAGTATTTTGTCAATTTTTTATTTTAATTTATGACTAGGCTGTAAAGCTGTCTACATGCTTGTTAATTTGCACTAGACTGCATCCATGCAAATTAAATTTAAATAAATAAATAAACAACCAAAAGAATACTCGTCATTCGAGGGTTATATAAAAACAGGGTTTTAAAAAGCGTTCCTGCCATTCATCTCATCTGAAGGTGGTCTGCCTTTCCAAGATGGTGGGGAGGTGCCTACCTACATTCGGCCTTGGCATTGTTGTCCTGTCGTGGTTCCCTTTTTCTGCCATTCTTCCATAGATTTCGTTCTGTCACAACGCAGAAAGTTGGGACTTTAACCCGGTGAACTCTGCAACCTTTTTCTCGGAAAAGATCAATCTGTAGGTATGTTTTTCCAGAAGGCCATATACCCTTACTTTTTCCAAAAGAAAATCAGCTCATTGTTCATTTGCATCACGCCTGCAAACAGCTGCCAAAATAGCAATTATTTTGGATTATTCATCATCAAGGTGAGCATTTATTTCACTGACTGCGGTGGATCAAATTGCAGATGGGATTTCGGAAGCTTTGATTCAAGTGAAAGGAAAGTGAGAAAAGCACAGTTCCGTTGCCATGGAAACCATTCGTCGATTTCTGATTTTTGAAGTGCTGCTAAATTTTGCAGAAAATGACAGAATGAGGCCGCACTGGCAGTCGCAGCGCAGACATTTTTGTTTTGAAGGAATTTGGCTCTTTTTCTGACTTTTTCAGTGTCCAGCAAGTAATCGACGACCAAATATATTGGCAAGGACATGCGACACATGAAAATGCCGACTTTTTATGGAAATTCTTCGTGTTTCATCTGTTCGAGATGTACTTTCTTTCCTTGAAAGGATTGAAATGGACAGTGAATTGAGAGAGAAATTAAAAAAATTCGCAAAACTGCCAAAACACTGCGTAAAAATGCAAACACTGAGCCCTCTGATCCGCACGACATGCACCTTTTCAACATGTAAGGTGTCTGAATGTTTCACCAGACGTTAATCCTGGTGAAACGAGTGTTTCTTTGAGATGCAGACAAGGTAGGTGCCTGTTCTCTTCCTTTTGGAATGGCGGTCCCTCTTTGTTTAGTTGTTGGAGCTAGAGGTCATTTTCCTTAAGGGGACAGGATGAGGTTTTTTGGAAATCGTAAAGTATTTGTGATAGGGGTCTGAAATTTTAACCACTTTTTACTACCATAATCACTAGCTTCTATGCAAAATTTGACATTTCTGGGTGGTCTGGTTCAAGAATGGTGGACTGTTTTCTTGAATTTAGCGGACCGCTACAGGAATTCCTATTCAGGCAAAAGTAAACGACTTACAGAGCCCAAACTTGATATGGAACTAATCAAAGTAACACCAAACAAAAGTACGATCTGTATTTTGCATTCCAAACTTGGGTTTTACTTTTCCTGCAACAAAATCTTTGGCGAAGCCAATTTTGCGCACTTTTGCGCCTGGCGTTAAGAAAAGAATTGGTTTTGAAGGCAAGATAAGACACTTAGAAAAATTTGCTGAACGTACTTTTTTAGCTGACATTTTCAGCTTTCTGGCAAAAAAAAATTCGTCCTGATAGGTCTTTCCGTTCCATTTTTATTGCATTTTTGCTGCGCGACGGAAGCGATTTTTGCTAATGCGAGAAAACAGTGCGCAAAGATAAGATAACAATACACGCTAAAACTCGAACAAAAACCAAGGTAGCTTACACAATCTGATATCACTCAAGGCATCATATATCATCTGCACATCCTGCACTGTAGGTGGTGCCTTCTGTTTTGGTCTTTTTCTCCTCCTCCCTGGCTTTTTGGACTTTGCTGAACTTTCGAAGAACCTTGTTCAGATCATCCTTCCTACGGCGGCTTTGTTGAAGTCGTTCAGAATCCCTCTTCTTTGCAATTTTCAAGGAACCAGCACCAGGACTCCTTCCTTGAATGGACAACTGTTTGGTGATAGTTGCTTGCGTTCCTTGATTGAAGACGCAGACAGCTTCTGCTGCACCCAGCTCTACTGTGGCTTTCGATACGAAGACGGTCTTCGGGACATATTTCCAGACAGTACTGTGGGACTTTCATTCTGGTTTGAAGTCATGCCAGATTGGCATCTCCCCAGAAGTATATCTGATGAAAGTCTTTCATAAATGGGCAACAGCTTCCTGAACACTTCACTGCTGAGGGGTGTGTGAATGTTTTCTTTGTGTGACCCGGGTTCCCTTCCCTCTTGCAAGTCATTCTTGTAGAAACACCACTTGTCATCAGGGCAGAAAGAGTGCTGGGGACAATCGTCTGTTGACGCACAATGATAAAGTGTTGACAGTATGGCCTTTCTCATGTCACTGACACTTCCTGGGTTGTCCTGAATTGCTGCACGAAAATAATTGGTCAATTTAATGATGCGGCCTTCCGTCAAACTTCCATAAGCTCTTCCACCAAGGGTTGTTCCTTTAGTTCTCTCAGTTTTCACCAGAGATCGTAAGGCTGTTCCGAGTCTTCTCGAAACGTGGTTGATACACTCTTCTTTTGCGATTGACACACCGTCACCATAAACATTCAGTTCGATAAGCTTGGAGTAAGTTTTTGAGTCTCCGTCGGAGAGTAAAGTTGTGTAACGCATGTTTGTTTGCTCTACGGACCGCTGCCATAAACTAACTCCTGCTGATATTTCCATAGCAGGCGAAGAACCATCATAGTTTTTTTCGCACTCGTGTTTGTGGTCTTGATACCACTGAGCAAACTCCTCTGTGTTATTCCCCAACTTGCCTTGCTTTAGGGTGCACTTTTTGCAAAATTTGGAGAGAATCACATAGTCTAAAATTAGTCCGGTCATTAGGTCAATCACAAACCCCAATCCATAGTTTGAATTGAACCCTCGCTTTTGCCACGTCCCATCAAATGATACACCAATGTCTATGGTTGCACCTGGAGCAATATCAGTCAAATCCTTGGAGTTTTCAGCATATGCAATTTCCCGTGACTCTTTGAGAACTTGGGAAACAACCTTTTGCTGATCGGCCAAAATGTCAGCTTTGATTTTTTGAAATGTTGTGCCCACCATGCACTCCATGTTCATCGTCATGCAAAACTGCTCCATTCCAGCATAGCCTTTCCCAAGTCTGGTAAACGCCTTTACCGATTTTTTATTGATGTCATAGGACCAACTGGAATCTGGGTTATTTCCTGAAGAGGAAACAGTTCTGTGAACTTCATTGCACGAGCCGCAAACAATGGAGATTTTAGAAGCAAACCCAGACAGCCGGTCACGTTTCACTTGCAAGTTTGATGCATGACACAGATTGCAGGAAAGCCCTGAAATCAACTCTGAAATTGTAGTTTCCTCGATGAAATTATATGAAATATCTTGACCACCAAGGGTTGGTGCAGGCAATTTGTGTGACAATTTCACTTCGGATCGACTTTTTTCCTGCAATCCTGAGGTGCATGGTTTGACGTTAGTTTTGGCAAGTTGGGGAAAGGAGCCAGATGGGTTATTCTTCAGGATAGGTTTCCGTGATAGTTCGGGGGTGGTGATGAACCACCTTCCAAGTCTGATAAGCAATCAGCGGTCAACTCCTTGGTTTTAGAGGATGAGACAGCACAACGGCTCTGTTGTTTACGCTTGGACACTTCCCATGAGTACAGGAATCTTACTTCAGCACAGTAATTTCAATGTAATTTTAACCTTTTCTTCTCTATGTGAAAAAGGAAAAGAAAAATGAAGAGAATTAGCATTATCATCACACTTATGGATTTGTCGATAACTGCTCCAGAAACTAGAGCCCTGCACAACAATTACCGATACCAGAAACTTGGAGATAAACTGTAGTGACAGGGGAATCAGTGAAGAGAAAAAAAAATACACATGCCATCTGAAAGAGCAAAACCAGCCCAGCAAAAAAGGAAAGAGCAACAAAAGTTGCCAGAAGGCTCAGAAATTGAAGAAAATTGCTTGTTTTCGAACATTTATGCATATCGCTAGCGCCCCTCATAAGGTACATCATCGGGACTTGTTGCGGGAAGAAGCGAATAACAAAAAAAGTAATGCAGATACAAAAAAACCAATTATACCACGTGAAAGAGTACACTTCAGAGCACATTATCAATGCATTTTTCCAAAAACGCATTTTTGGAAAAATTTCTCCAAAAAACCTCATCCTGTCCCCTTAAACCTGTATCATAATTTCATGGAGTTGAACGTATCATTTGAAGCAGTTATTCTTGGGTATGATGTTATGGATCAGTTTCATAATTCTCAACACCGTTGGGATTGCATCATCTGCAGATGTCTTGGTTGCTGTTGCTGACAGAATTGTGCTTGTCTCTGGGAACCATTCTGAGAATGTTACCATTGAACAAGTTTCGAATAGTGAGCTGAATTTGAGAAATGTTGTTGCTGTTGCCCACGATGTTAGAAATTCTATGATCTATTTCAGTGATGTTGAGCATGACAGTGTGTCCATTTTTGCAAAAGAATTTCCGTCGAACAAGTCTGCATTCTGCCTTTTAAAAAGGAATGGCTCAGAGTTGATTGAAAGCATTGCAGTTGATTCCATTGATTCTGCCATCTTTTGGGTGGATGGCATGTATGCGACAATAAACAGGTTAAAAGTAACCTTAACGGATGATCCCATTGGGGGCAGGGTGGAAGTTATTCAACGTCTGGGAGGAGATAAACCACGTGGTTTAGCAATTGATGAATGTGGAAGGAGAATATTCTGGTCCAATTGGAAATTTAATCGGCCTACAATTGAGAGCTCTAGTCTGACTGGTAGAAATAAGATTGAAGTGATTAACAATGGTCTTCACCAACCTCATGGCCTTGCTTTGGATGTGTCAAAGCAAAAACTATGTTGGTCGGACAAGGACTTAGGCATCAATTTTTGGATTGAATGTAGCAATTTGGATGGAACAGATCGGAAAGTCCTCATAGAAGGCACTCATCATTTTCCATTTGCTCTTGCCGTTCATTCCACGGGCATGTTCTGGACCGACTGAAGCAACTTTGCTGTCTGGAACCTGCCCACGGAAGATGGCCAGGGAGTTCTGACCGAATGGTGGTCCACGTCAACTTGTGAACTTCCTAGGGCAAGTTCCAAAAGGGATTGTGGCAGTGAAAGACGACTTGGACTGCAAGTCGGAAAGTGGAAATCTGAATTCAAATGCTGAATTGGGATTTTTTGACAATACTAGTTCAAACGTCGATCGTGACACCGATTCTGCTGTGCCATCGTTATCATCCCCGAATCTCCTGACAGAGTCTGTCACTTTTGCTCAACCTGCTGTTCGCTGCCTGAATGGTGTGCTGGTCGAGACTGGAGGTGTCATTCGGTGTCAGTGCCTTGAAGGTTACTCCGGCGATTGGTGTGAAATTGATCTGTGCAGGAATTATTGCTTGCAGGGTGATTGCCAGGTTATATCAGGTCTCGCAAACTGCATCTGTCCAGTTGGCTATGCTGGACCACGATGTGAGCTCGATCTTTGCAGCAATTACTGCCACAACAATGGTATATGCCAGATAAACACACTAGAGACTGGACAGTTCGTTACTTGCCTTTGCGATAGCAGTCATTTCGAAGGTTCCCGATGCGAAAGGAATGTCAGTCTTGGTGCTGCTGGCAGTAGCAGCAGCACCATCGGCATCAGAGAAAACTGTCTTGTTTGCCAAAATGGTGGAATGTGCCAATTTGTTCACAATGGGCCGATTTTTTAAACGAAGCCCATCTTTTAGGCCGCGGATTATTTTCTTTTTAAATGCAATTTTCTACACAAAAAGAAAAGAATCCGCGGCCTAAAAGATGGGCTTCGTTTAAAAAATCGGCCCAATGTGCCTCAATGCTTCTGCCCACCTCACTACCTTGGTGAAAACTGCGAATTTGATGTCAAACAGTTGCTCTCTCTCCATGGTGGCCCCTCCTCGCAGAATCTCAGTATTTTCCATTGGCTGCCGAAGTTGGCAGCGATAACAACCAGCGATAAGAAGCCCAGTGGTCTTGTGATTTGGATTTCAGCTGGTCTGAGTTGTACCGTTGGCCTGCTGATAGTTATCATTGGTATCCTGGTGATCAGGGCAAAACGCCGAGACCTACGACGACAACACGAGAGCAGCCAGCAAGGATTCACAGTTCCATTCAGCCTTGGATGATGCAAAGTTGATTCATGCTGATCGGGAAGCTGAGGGATCTTTGAAATTGTTCAGAAGAATGGAGCAAGAGTTTGCAGCTTATGATCGGTCTCGTGTCAAGGAGTAAGCAGATCGAGGTTCTACGAGAGAGGCTGCAGAAGTCGCCGCTTCTTCAAGTTCTGGTCGGATGATTTCGGAAGAAGCACCTGGAGGCAGTCGTGCAGCAATTGAGACTCGAGGATTAGCCGAGGAGAGTTCAACGCAAGTCTCACCTGATTTGGAGTTCAAGTTTGACAGAATTTTTACTGCTCTAGAGAACATGGCGTGGAAGCAGAGACAGCTACAGCAGCAAGTTGATGAAATCCAGAGACCTGCCAGAGAACCAGATCTTGAGTCACAAGTTGGTCAAGTCGATGATACCAGTGATGTCCGAGATGAAGCTGTGCATGTCCCTGGAGAAACTTCTGCTTTTGCCCCTGAACGTCGAGAACGGTCTCCTTGTCAACAAGCACAATCGTTGGTGACAAGTGGAAGTTACAACCCAGTCTTTTTCCAGACTACACCTAAGCTTCCGAAATTCTCAGGTGGTCTGCATGAAAATCCATGGGAGTTTGCGGACGATCTGGAAACGTTTGTTCTCACATCAGGACTCTCAGACCAGCAGGTTCTCAATCAACTCTTACTGATGCTTGAAGGTACGAGTGGTCTTTGGTATAGATCTGTTCGTCAGTCAATTGTGGATGTGAAAGCTTTTCGACAGCTATTTCTAGAAGAGTTTGCTGGAAGGGAACAAGTCAGGCTCATGAGAGATAAGATCCGGACTAGTTATCAGGATGTTGGGGAGTCATTTCGACACTACGCATATGAGAAGTCTCGATGGTATTGTTTCTTGCATCCCAGGGCACCTGATCGTGACATTGTTGAGAAGATCATGGAAGGCATGGATCCAAGTCTGGAGATGTTAATGCACAATCGTCATCCTTCAACGTTGAGTGATCTGATTCGTGAAGTCGAAGCTGTGGAGTTCCTGAGAGATAAGAAGAAGAGATTTGATGACAGAAGAAGAGGTAGATCTTCCTCCTCCTCCACATCAGTAACTACTTGGATGCCTCAGTTGAGACCAAGGACTTCTCAGGGAATCTCTCCTGATGGGCCTAGTCGTGGTGATCGAACCAGAGGTACGAATGAGGATCGTTCAGGAGCTGTTACCTGTTTTCGATGTGGAACAGCAGGTCATTTTGCCCGTAATTGTCATTTATCTCCGCCACAGTCCAGTTACAGCGGAGACCGAAGTCGTGTTCAGGCATATGCATCTACACAAGATCGTACATATTCCCCATCTACAGTTAGATCAAGGACTGATGTGCACATTGAAGAGATTTCTTCCAGTGATGTGCCAGGAGTGTCCCGGAATCGTGGTGAAGGTATAGCAGTTCCGAACATTTTCATCGTTCGAAATGCTATAAAAATTTCGGTCTGCCTTGTTATCACTAACACGCACAAAATCACCGCGTGCAAGGCGATTTCTCGACCGTTATCGACAAATGAGTTCGACAGCAAACTTGGCTTCGCTCTCGCCTTCCTTTTCGCAGCATTTCAACTCGCTGCTCATTTTACAGTTGACGCTTGACCTGCACCGACAGGATCATTTGCGAACCTAGCCTCACTCGGCCACCGCAGTCGAAAAGTGGCAAATCGTGTCATTTTTGTGATTGTTAATTTGTTGTGTCGCGTTTACCGGTTTTGGGTTGTGGGTCGTGTTGGCCCCAACCTTTTTAGCATGCGGTGCAGCTGGTCTGCGCTGTAACCTTTTGTTTTCACCTTTTACCCTTTTGCGAACCTTCGCCGTTTTAGCGTGTTTGTGATTTGTGAAATTACCATTCCGTTTTCCATTTTCACCACTTTCAACAGCACTGATAGGTCAATTAATTTTGAACATTGCCAACCTGGCCAATGCTTCAGTTGAAGCTTTTAAGTCGCATTAACGACTACAACCTATTGGAGAAACCCCGACAAGTCAACAACAAATTCTTGCGGGGGTAAGTGTATTTCCACGCCTTAACATTCATTTACACATAACGTAAAACTCCTGAAAATTCGCCGGGAAACTCTTTTAACCGGTAAGTCGTCCAGACACATCTGAGATTTTCCGACAATGTGCAGACAGGCCAGCACTCATCAAAACAAAGGTGAGTGTTTGCCAAATAACAACAAAGTTTCATTTGGGGCAAATTGGGGAAACGTGATCTTCTCCGTTTCTCTATTTGCAGTTTTAATTACCGGATATCAAACAGAATCCGCGTTTATTCAATGAATTCAGCCTGAGGAAGACTATTCTCGAGCACCACCCTTCGAGAAAGAAATCCCATTCATTTGGTACCAGCAATTGAGGGTCACCAGCAAACCTTTCATCCAAAAGTGGGTCAAAGACAAGGAAATGACGTCATCAGAAAGATAAGTGTATTTTGAGTCCCTTTCTCAACTCTTGGAACAATTCAAGGTTATCACCAAACCTAAATCGGCAGTAAAACAATTCCAGATACCGGATCTGTTTAATGTTTTATCGCATCGGCCGTTCGGCACTGTTTTTAACGTTTTATGTTTATTTTTGGTTTTTATCTCATTGGCTTTGTGCCTTTGTTTTAATTGTTTGTTTAATTATTCTTTACGAATGTTTTAATGTCCGGCCGAACCAGTGCTCGCTGGGTGTTCAATTACTGTTGAGAATAAACGTCGTGAAAAATCTTGTTCGTCTCTGTCACTTTCACAGAAGCTCATACCAATCACCAACCGTCCTTCACTATTTTAGATAGCCTTTTAGCCACACGTACAGTGTGTGCGCTAAAACGCTACTAAGGGGAGTTTGACACACTGTTCATTCCTGTTAAACTGCATTCTGATCAACTGGACAAGCACCGTGATGTTCTGGCGTTACCAGATACGGGAGCCTCAGTCACAGTTTTGAACACTCATTTTGCCATGGATATGGGTCTCAAAGTTTTGCCGAGTGGAGTCACCATGAGAGCTTTTGACGGACGAGAATGCGTGGATGTTGGGGAAACGGAAGTTACCTTGGAAATTTTGGACAAAGTTTGGAGAGGGAGAATTTACGTCATGGATATCAGGGCAAGTGACTTATTATTGGGAAGGGACGTTTTGAAAGCAATGGGGATCATAGTCGATTTGGGGACGGGAGCTTTTGGAATGAGTTGTCCATTGAAAGGAAAGTTAGTCACGAGAGAAGGGAATCAGTCAGACTTGGGGAGAGTTATGCATACTTTGGAAATAGTCAAGGGTTGTCGGAAAAGGACGGACACATCCTCAAACTACTTCGTCAATGAAAACAGCCGTTCGGGTCATGAAGATGTCAAGCAAACTACTGAGGTGAAGAGATATCATCGTGGAAGGATGAAAGCGTCTTCTTCAAGAAAGTCTGTGGAAATAATATCAGGGTCCAATCGCGAGAATCCCATTTCCGACTGCCAGATGAAGTCGTCTTTGAAAGACAATGTTGTTGGTTCTGTCGATAGGAAGCGTAAGAGGGTTCGGTTCGCTTCTGCGTTGCATGCTGTCATGTCTTCGGGTTTTGTTGCTGATGGTGATATGAAGGATAATCATCTTCACAGAGACAATCATGATGGGACATCAACCGACTCTGTTTGCCATGGTCCAGATGTGGATGTTTCGCGGCCAGTTGCTGAAACTACAAAGGATCTGCGAAGAAGACAAATCCGGAGGAAGCAGTTGTTGTCTTCTAAGGACGTCCCAGTCGGTGAAGGGTCAACGTTCCGAGGTTCAATTGAGGAGTCACGACGTGCTGCAGATAGTTTCCTCTCCTTCAAGAAGACTCATCGGAGACAACGTGTCCTCCCTGTGCCCAGTCGACATCGAATCGAATCCTTCCCTGCCACTGATTGGAAGATGT
Organism: Sinentomon sp. SZTP_YWyxl; assembly: GCA_030068105.1. Lineage (NCBI taxonomy): Eukaryota > Metazoa > Arthropoda > Protura > Sinentomata > Sinentomidae > Sinentomon > Sinentomon sp. SZTP_YWyxl. Next base: position 53,204 of record JASGXE010007255.1, read on the forward strand.
CTTGCGACAAGAAGAATCATATAACTTTTTTGAAGTCGGGAGATCTTGTCGTGATGAATATTACTTCTCAGTTTGATACAGGTCCTGCTGTGGCGAAGCTGACAGGTCAATGGTTTGGACCATACACTCTTGGACAGCATTTTACGATGGCCAACATGGATTATTTTGAGCTGTTGGATGGACGTGGAGATTTCGTAATGACAGCTCATGTCTCTCAGTTGAAAAGGTTTCATGTGAGAGGGCCTGACCATCTGGAGAAATCTACGGGAACGACGAGAAATTAGAGCATTAAGTTTTGTAAATAATGTATATAGGATGCTTTGGATTATATGAGTGGATTTGGGGAGTCAGATCTTGATTGAGGCTGTTTTGGACCCAGGGGGTGGGGGGTTGAGTGATTTGGAAGTTTAGGTGGAATTATTGTAATGAAAGTCATATAGAAATTCAGTTGCATGGCAAATATGGAGGCCAAATTTCGGAAGGAGGGGAATGTGAAAGGTGTCTGAATGTTTCACCAGACGTTAATCCTGGTGAAACATTGTTTCTTTGAGGCCAAGGAACCTCACCACTAGGATAATACAGGTTCTGAATGGAGCACAGTCTCCCTGACTTGTTATGACAGCCAGCCAAGTTAGGGCTAGGACTTACTGTGTGCTGGATCTGCATCTATTTGATGATAACTATTGATCAGAAGCTAATTGTCATCTTCTTAGGAGCTTTACTTCACAGCATCGTCATCTGCTTCAAGGCGGCTATCCATGCATCTGTCCTCTGCTTGACGATCCATGCCCGTTCCCCTGCTTTTGTTATCCTTTTGCTTTGTTATATCCTTTGCCTTCAGTGTATCTATCCTTCTGCAGTATACACCCTATTTTCTCCTTTCACAACAACTGCGATCTGATAACGTGTCCATCGGTAGCGAAGAAGTTCTGAAGATAGAATTACTCATTGGAGGTGAGAATCTTTCTATCCAAAGAACGAACCCTTACAAACAACAGTGAAGATGCAGAAATTAGCGCTAATTTGTTTTAAAATGTGTTTCCAAGGCAACAAAGAGATAGAAAAATGTAAACCCAATCAAAATAAAACGCTTCGGACAAGTTATAGAACGTGGAAAATGGGTTTGGCAAGAAGCAAAAATAAATGTTGAGAAAAAGTGCGAATTTCGATGGTTAAAAATGGCCATCAAATTTGTCAAAATTGTGCGAACCTATTTGGTTAACCTATGGTAAACTTGCTAATCAATTAGCCAACTAGAGGTTAAAAAGTTCCAATAAACAAAACTCGTAACCAGAGTTTAACCATTGGTTAAATAACTAATCAATGGTTAACAAACCAGAGGTTAACTAGTGTTCAACCATCGTTGGATAAACTGGGCATCAGCAGTGGTGTAATGGTAAAATCTGCCCAGACCATACTCTACCCATACGCCCAATGGGTATAAAATTGGCTAGTCCATACGCCCAATGTAAAAGCATTGGGCAATTTTCTCTTCAGGCCAGACTGTGACTGCCGATATTTTTCGTAGACCATACTCCGTAAGGGGCCGTATGGCCCCTTTAACACCACTGGGCATCAGTCGGTCATTGAAGGTTATTCGGTCAAGCGACATCAAGTACGTTTAACTATTTACGCAACCTGAACACTGGCGGTCGAATCATTTCAATAATGTTTGGTCACTTCTCGTTTGCTCTGTGTTCCCACCTCTACTAAATGGCCTTCTTTGTTGAACTTTACAGATACCTTTCGTAACTTAGGTAGGTACCTCATTTATCTTGCATGCCAAGATTTACAGTGCATATACCAAACCGACCTTGCCGATTCTGATCTGATCTCATGTGAACTTACCTTCGTGACAAAAAATTAACTTTCTGCTATCTACTAGACTTACCTATCCAGTATTTCCTTTCCTATCAGAAAATCAGTATTCCACAGTACATTTTTCATGAGCTCACTGCATTTGATTCCGTTTCAACCCACTCGAAACAAGAAATCTCAGTGCTTGACCATACTTTCTTTGCCAAAGCCTAATTTGTATTTACCCACCATCGTGGTAGAAAAACACAGATATGATGTTTCCACGAAATCAAGGTAAAAAAGAAAATTGAATGGAGCCATTTGTTTTCTGTAAATGATCATAATTGTAGAGCAAAGATACGCAAGGACAACTAAACTTCTGGGAAAATGTGATTTCTCCTAGCGTGTACATTCTACTGATTGTCTTTGTTTCGATGATGTCCTTTTCATGATGGAATGAAATGCTGCTCGATGCTTTATCACATTTTTTAGAACGGAATGAAGTTGCATATTTCACGGACCTAGATGGTGCTTGGAATGATCGCCCAGTAAAAAACAAATGCATTGAAACAAAGAACAAACATGGCATGAGAAAGAGCAACTCACAAGCATCAAAGCAGTGTGGAATCCATTTTCCAAATGTGAAGTCCACTCGCTCACCATGACGAACAACAAAGATTTGTTTCGAACACAGTTTTGCTGGCATGCTGGAACTCGTCGTGCTTTCCTAAAGCATGTAAAACAATCATTGTGTGTGATATTGAGCCTGCGTTAAGAATTTCAGTAACTGATTTAAACATCCACCACCAGAATCGATGGCGAAGCTTGGAGAAGTGATAAAAAAGCTCCTGATGCTGACCCGTCCTCAATCTCTGACTCGTTTGATGTAACATGTTTAAGTTCTGTGTCTCACGCCTGTTGACAATCCTGAGCACTCACTCCAGTTGCTTTTGAAGCGCCAATTTAGAAAGTCCAACATGGCAGAGAAGCTGATGCACTTGCTGCAGAGACAAAAGGCTGTAAGTTCAAAATGACTTTGGAAAATACCGGTTCTTCCATGGGATCCTTTGCAACCCAAATCTGCAACCACAGTTGTAAAGTTATGGCATTTCTATTTGTCGGAATTGTACTTGATGCCTAATTAGCATGACGTCAAAAAGGTCTGCTACCTATCGCTGCTGAGACTCAAGAATATTCATAAAAAGATCTTGAAGTTAGATACATCTTCATGGCACCTGCAGTCCCAGGTTTTAAGTTTGAACCATTTCAGCCCTTCATGTCGACTGATCTTAGAAAGAGTCCACATACCTACACCAGATGATTCACAAAATAAATGCCTGAGACAGAGAAACGATAAATTTGTGGACATAGCGTCACGAAAACATTTTTGTTCAGAACTACGAGAGGAATATGTGGGTGATCCATCATTCTGAAACACCCTCTTTGCTTAAGATTTGGTACCATTATATTGTGCTGTTTGAGCTGGCATTCGTCAAAGATTTAAAGCACTTCCCCAATTCAAGATCCACTGTAGCTAGAGATCCAGTTGAGCCATGGAATGGAAATTTTCCCCAGAATGATGTTAAATGCAAGTGAGGTCAAAATTTCAGTTAAATCAACCTGTGACAACAATCAAGAATAACGGGATTTTACCGATTTGACTTGACTGCAGGGATGGGTAAGTATAATACTTAAGTATTATACGTGAGTTTTCTACGTATTATACGTCGTATTATACGTACGTATAAAAGTGTTTTATACGTACGTACCTATTATACGTGTGCAAAAATTTAACATGTGTGTGACACATGACTTGGGGGTGGAATTTAACAAGGAATTCAATTCTGAAGTTATTTCAGAACTAAGGATAGCGTGGGAGGAATAAAACCTGAATATGTTGTCGGAAATGACGACGATCGCAGGAAGGGATTATTGTAAGAGCTCAATTTGCATTTTTAGATTTTTGTCTACAATGATGGCTTTGGATCAGCATGCGATACGACCACGTCAAGGGGTTAAAAACAGACAAAAAAATAAAACTGTGACTTTGTTTTTTAATCTCTTGACGTGGTCGCATCGCCTGCTGAACTTCACACTGCCAACCACTGCTTACAAACATTTATAATGATGGCTTTCTTTTCAAAACAGGTCGCACTGTTGTATAGTAGCGGCGGAATTAGATTACTCATACATGTAAAAATTGCCATTCTTGAGATTTTGGCAAAAACTACAGTCCACAGAAATTAAGGATTCTATTTTATAACCGAGGCCAAAATCCGACTCCTGTAGAAAGCTTTGTTGCAATTTGGCGCTTTTATTTCTACCAAATGCATAAGAGTAAAAAGAAAGAAAAAAAAAGTTTCGGAGGCAACAGTTAAATGGGAAAAACACATGTATGAGTAATCTTTTTCCGCCGCTACTACACAATACGGTCTGTTGACGAAAATCAAGAAAAATAATTACCATTTTCTCCCGAAATTTCATTTGAATTGAAAACCCCGGATCCTATGCTCTGCTTATGATACATACATCGACGAACCATAAGATGTCCAAGTACTCAAATACCAGAATTCTCACTCCCATCCTACAGCTGGATTCTTGCTTGCATCTGGCAGCACTTTGATTAAACTTTTTTTTTCAACATTTGCAGTTCCTGCAAGATTTTCTGCCACATGCTCTGCGCTGATCTTGGGCGAACGTTTTTTTAGTCTGCACACCACGCTCTCATGCCATCAAGGCAATCATCAATGGCGAACAGTAAAGTTCTCAGAAAACAGCAATGTTCCATCACTAGAGCCCTCGAAATTTCGCGAAATGAGAATAAGCACGAAAAAAACGAAATGTTATTTTTTCACCTTTTTCAACATTTCTTCGCCGATTATGCCGTTTGGAAGCCAGATAAATCATTATTTTTACCACGACAAAAAACGAAATTGAGTTATTAGCACGAAATTCATGTTTTGGAACGAAATTCCACGAATTTGACCCCTTTTCCACTAAAACTCTGTTTTTATAAGCAAACTGTCTATGACTTATTGCAGATTTACCCTTTCAGTCATGTCCAGAAGAGACCAGCGAGGTACATGAGATCAGTTGTTGTCTGCTGTGAATTTAATAATTTTGTCCCAGTAGGATGCATTCTTAGCTTTTCCAAAGTCAGAGGCAATTGACCTTGCAGCAGAACAATAATTGTTTGGTTAATATAAAAAGTGACTGAATGCAAATTGAACATCTTTAAACCCCTTCTGTCCTCTTATTCCAATGTAGGCATCCATAGGCTGGAGCATGGGACAGGTTTCAGCTTGTGTTGTGAATTGAAAATAGGAGAAATCCAGCCACTTAAGAAATTTAATTTTGAAGAATGACGACTATGCTTCTAAATGCCAGCAGACAAAACAATGAAACATTGGGCGTTTCCTACTAAACTTGGACAATCACCTTTTTTTTTTGATAACCACCAACATTGTTGCTTTTCCAGTATCCTACTGAACTTGGACAATCACCTTTTTTTTGATAACCACCAACATTGTTGCTTTTCCAGTATCCTACTGAACTTGGACAATCACCTTTTTTTTTGATAACCACCAACATTGTTGCTTTTCCAGTATCCTACTGAACTTGGACAATCACCTTTTTTTTTGATAACCACCAACATTGTTGCTTTCCAGTATCCTACTGAACTTGGACAATCACCTTTTTTTTTGATAACCACCAACATTGTTTGCTTTCCAGTATCCTACTGAACTTGGACAATCACCTTTTTTTTTTTGATAACCACAACATTGTTGCTTTTCCAGTATCCTACTGAACTTGGACAATCACCTTTTTTTTTGATAACCACCAACATTGTTGCTTTTCCAGTATCCTACTGAACTTGGACAATCACCTTTTTTTTGATAACCACCAACATTGTTGCTTTTCCAGTATCCTACTGAACTTGGACAATCACTTTTTTTTTTTTGATAACCACCAACATTGTTGCTTTCCAGTATCCTACTGAACTTGGACAATCACCTTTTTTTTTGATAACCACCAACATTTTGCTTTTCAGTATCCTACTGAACTTGGACAATCACCTTTTTTTTTGATAACCACCAACATTGTTGCTTTTCCAGTATCTACTGAACTTGGACAATCACCTTTTTTTTTTGATAACCACCAACATTGTTGCTTTTCCAGTATCCTACTGAACTTGGACAATCACCTTTTTTTGATAACCACCAACATTGTTGCTTTTCCAGTATCCTACTGAACTTGGACAATCACCTTTTTTTTTGATATCACCAACATTGTTGCTTTTCCAGTATCCTATGAACTTGGACAATCACCTTTTTTTTTGATAACCACCAACATTGTTGCTTTTCCAGTATCCTATGAACTTGGACAATCACTTTTTTTTTTGATAACCACCAACATTGTTGCTTTTCCAGTATCCTACTGAACTTGGACAATCACCTTTTTTTTGATAACCCACAACATTGTTGCTTTTCAGTATCCTACTGAACTTGGACAATCACCTTTTTTTTATAACCCCAACATTGTTGCTTTTCCAGTATCCTACTGAACTTGGACAATCACCTTTTTTTTTGATAACCACCAACATTGTTGCTTTTCCAGTATCCTACTGAACTTGGACAATCACCTTTTTTTGATAACCACCAACATTGTTGCTTTTCCAGTATCCTACTGAACTTGGACAATCACCTTTTTTTTTGATAACCACCAACATTGTTGCTTTTCAGTATCCTACTGAACTTGGACAATTTTTTTCACCTTTTTTTTTTTTTTTGATAACCACCAACATGTTGCTTTCCAGTATCCTACTGAACTTGGACAATCACCTTTTTTTTGATAACCACCAACATTGTTGCTTTTCCAGTATCCTACTGAACTTGGACAATCACCTTTTTTTTTTGATAACCACCAACATTGTTGCTTTTCCAGTATCCTACTGAACTTGGACAATCACCTTTTTTTTTGATAACCACCAACATTGTTGCTTTTCCAGTATCCTACTGAACTTGGAACATCACCTTTTTTTTGATAACCACCACATTGTTGCTTTCCAGTATCCTACTGAACTTGGACAATCACCTTTTTTTTGATAACCACCAACATTGTTGCTTTCCAGTATCCTACTGAACTTGGACAATCACCTTTTTTTTTGATAACCACCAACATTGTTGCTTTTCCAGTATCCTACTGAACTTGGACAATCACCTTTTTTTTGATAACCACCAACATTGTTGCTTTCCAGTATCCTACTGAACTTGGACAATCACCTTTTTTTTTTGATAACCACCAACATTGTGCTTTTCCAGTATCCTACTGAACTTGACAATCACTTTTTTTTTTTGATAACCACCAACATTGTTGCTTTTCCAGTATCCTACTGAACTTGGACAATCACCTTTTTTTTTGATAACCACCAACATTGTTGCTTTTCCAGTATCCTACTGAACTTGGACAATCACCTTTTTTTTGATAACCACCAACATTGTTGCTTTTTCAGTATCCTACTGAACTTGGACAATCACCTTTTTTTTTGATAACCACCAACATTGTTGCTTTTCCAGTATCCTACTGAACTTGGACAATCACCTTTTTTTTTTTGATAACCACCAACATTGTTGCTTTTCCAGTATCCTACTGAACTTGGACAATCACCTTTTTTTTGATAACCACCAACATTGTTGCTTTTCCAGTATCCTACTGAACTTGGACAATCACCTTGTTTTTTTGATATACACCCAACATTGTTGCTTTTCCAGTATCCTACTGAACTTAGACAATCACCTTTTTTTTGATAACCACCAACATTGTTGCTTTTCCAGTATCCTACTGAACTTGGACAATCACCTTTTTTTTTTGATAACCACCAACATTGTTGCTTTTCCAGTATCCTACTGAACTTGGACAATCACCTTTTTTTTTGATAACCACCAACATTGTTGCTTTTCCAGTATCCTACTGAACTTGGACAATCACCTTTTTTTTTTTATAACCACCAACATGTGCTTTTTTCAGTATCCTACTGAACTTGGACAATCACCTTTTTTTTTGATAACCCCAACATTGTTGCTTTTCCAGTATCCTACTGAACTTGGACAATCACCTTTTTTTTTGATAACCACCAACATGTTGCTTTTCCAGTATCCTACTGAACTTGGACAATCACCTTTTTTTTTGATAACCACCAACATTGTTGCTTTTCCAGTATCCTACTGAACTTGGACAATCACCTTTTTTTTTGATAACCACCAACATTGTTGCTTTTCCAGTATCCTACTGAACTTGGACATCACTTTTTTTTTGATAACCACCAACATTGTTGCTTTTCCAGTATCCTACTGAACTTGACAATCACCTTTTTTTTTGATAACCACCAACATTGTTGCTTTTCCAGTATCCTACTGAACTTGGACAATCACCTTTTTTTTTGATAACCACCAACATTGTTGCTTTTCCAGTATCCTACTGAACTTGGACATCACCTTTTTTTTTGATAACCAACCACATTGTGCTTTTCCAGTATCCTACTGAACTTGGACAATCACCTTTTTTTTGATAACACCAACATTGTGCTTTTCCAGTTCCTACTGAACTGGACAATCACCTTTTTTTTGATAACCACCAACATTGTTGCTTTTCCAGATCCTACTGAACTTGGACAATCACCTTTTTTTTTTTGATAACCACCAACATTGTTGCTTTTCCAGTAATCCTACTGAACTTGGACAATCACCTTTTTTTTGATAACCACCAACATTGTTGCTTTTCCAGTATCCTACTGAACTTGGACAATCACCTTTTTTTTGATAACCACCAACATTGTTGCTTTTCCAGTATCTACTGAACTTGGACAATCACCTTTTTTTTGATAACCACCAAACATTGTTGCTTTTCCAGTATCCTACTGAACTGGGACAATCACCTTTTTTTTTTGATAACCACCAACATTGTTGCTTTTCCAGTATCCTACTGAACTTGGACAATCACCTTTTTTTTTGATAACCACCAACATTGTTGCTTTTCCATATCCTACTGAACTTGGACAATCACCTTTTTTTTTGATAACCACCAACATTGTTGCTTTTCCAGTATCCTACTGAACTTGGACAATCACCTTTTTTTGATAACCACCAACATTGTTGCTTTTCCAGTATCCTACTGAACTTGGACAATCACGTTTTTTTTTGATAACCACCAACATTGTTGCTTTTCCAGTATCCTACTGAACTTGGACAATCACCTTTTTTTTTGATAACCACCAAATTGTTGCTTTTCCAGTATCCTACTGAACTTGGACAATCACCTTTTTTTGATAACCACCAACATTGTTGCTTTTCCAGTATCCTACTGAACTTGGACAATCACCTTTTTTTTGATAACCACCAACATTGTTGCTTTTCCAGTATCCTACTGAACTTGGACAATCACCTTTTTTTTTGATAACCACCAACATTGTTGCTTTTCCAGTATCCTACTGAACTTGGACAATCACCTTTTTTTTTTTGATAACCACCAACATTGTTGCTTTTCCAGTATCCTACTGAACTTGGACAATCACCTTTTTTTTTGATAACCACCAACATTGTTGCTTTTCCAGTATCCTACTGAACTTGGACAATCACCTTTTTTTTTGATAACCACCAACATTGTTGCTTTTCCAGTATCCTACTGAACTTGGACAATCACCTTTTTTTTTGATAACCACCAACATTGTTGCTTTTCCAGTATCCTACTGAACTTGGACAATCACCTTTTTTTTTGATAACCACCAACATTGTTGCTTTTCCAGTATCCTACTGAACTTGGACAATCACCTTTTTTTTGATAACCACCAACATTGTTGCTTTTCCAGTATCCTACTGAACTTGGACAATCACCTTTTTTTTTTGATAACCACCAACATTGTTGCTTTTCCAGTATCCTACTGAACTTGGACAATCACCTTTTTTTGATAACCCACCAAACATTGTTGCTTTTCCAGTATCCTACTGAACTTGGACAATCACCTTTTTTTTGATAACCACCAACATTGTTGCTTTTCCAGTATCCTACTGAACTTGGACAATCACCTTTTTTTTTGATAACCACCAACAATTGTTGCTTTTCCAGTATCCTACTGAACTTGGACAATCACCTTTTTTTTGATAACCACCAACATTGTTGCTTTTCCAGTATCCTACTGAACTTGGACAATCACCTTTTTTTTGATAACCACCAACAATTTTGCTGCTTTTCCAGTTTTGATTTGATTTGGAAGGCCTATTAAAGTGAAAGACCTGCCAGTTTTGCATCAGACCAAAACTCGGCAAAATGCGGTTCAACACCCTAGGATCAATTTGTATCCTAAAAGGCCGAAAACGAGAAAAAACGAAATTCTACTTTTATTTCAACACTAAAAAACGAAATTTTGAACCTTCAAAACGAAATTGTCAAAAAATAAAAACGAAATTCCGTGGGCTCTATCCATCACACACCTGGGAAAAGGAAGGGAGGGGAGGGAAGGATATGCGATCGTCAGCTGTATTATCTGTAAGGAGGAATGGGTAAAGTAAGGAGGGAACAGGAGTTCGGAAAACATATTATAGGAATGTGGACGGGACCCAGTCATGTAGCATTCAATAACGGACGGACAACAATCACACAGATACAATACAATCACTCAAGAGCACCCCTAAGCATGCATCATCAATCTGCACACACCATACCCATTCACAATCTGAAATGAAATCTACAAAATAGGTACTTAGTGGATAAAAATGAAATAGTCGTAAAGATGAAAGAAAATGAAATAGATAGATGATGAAATGATCACGATGAAGCAATCGTGATAAAACGATCGTGCCAATGATTGCATGGTTACCCAGTGCATTTTTGCCAGGCCTTCACTCCAATGCTGTATGCATTAGTACCTACTTAGGTGTTTCAAGCATGTGTTTTTGCCATTTACTGGCTGTCACTGCTGAGTCGTTTTTCCGGTGATGCTGTCAGACCAGTAAGAGAATTGGCGCAGGGAATATTGAGTTGGCCCAATGAAGTTGGGTACGGCAGCTCCGGCTCGAATCCGGCAGTCAGGATTTCTGGGGCCACCCTCGTTATGGAACAAGCTTCCTTTGCAAATGAACGTTGCAAAGGTTAGACAAAGCATGAGGTTGGTTTTTGGCACTTTCTCATTGCAACCATTCTTGCATCCATTTGCTGCTTTACAATAATGTCGCCAGTGATATTATTTTTTTGCCTTCTCCCATTATTGTCATTTTTAGGTTTTCTGTGCACTTCTCTCTTTTACCAGGCACATGAGCTGCATGCATCTAGACCTATGTTATAAAAGATGCAAGTAAATTATTCCAATTTGGCAGCATCAACATTCACATGGTTGGTGCACATGCAATTTTGAAATGCATTTTACAAGGGTGTGTGACGAATACAATCTTGTGTGGCCAACTTGAAAGTAATTGCAGGGCTTAACTGGTCAACCGTTTTAATCTTTTTTCCTTTCACTGATGATGATGCTTGTCATTATTTTAATGTAATAAATAGAATGTCAGCATGTTAAAGAGCAGCTTTTTCTGCAAAAAATGAGGTATCACTCGACTTTTAGGTTTTATACGTTTTCTACGTGTATTATACGTACGTATTATACGCACGTATTATACGTGGAGTTTTATACGTTTACCCATCCCTGCTTGACTGCCCGCTAAAAGAATGTCAAAGCCGCTGAGAATCCCAACCAGGCTTAGCAATTAGCATACCAACCAGGTGGTACACATCATCTCAAAAATTCCAACCAAGCACACAAATCAGTGCTCAACGTACCACGCCAGCATCATTTCCAATGAAGAGGGATGAACACTCGTTTCTTTCACCATCACAGCCAAAACCATTCTGACAGGCATCCATGCCAGAAGAGGACTTCTTCCTCAGTGATGCCACGAGAGCCTGCTGAGTCAGTGTGCTTTTCAAAATGCTCTCGGCATTCATGGCCTCCCCCGCCGAAACTAAGACATTTTCTTGAGTGTCATGAACTGCAGTCTTGCTTTGCGCTGGAGTAGGTTTAGCGGCCTTCTGTTGGTCACGCTGGGCATCGTTGTTACCTCTGCTTTGATGGAGGTTATTCATCAACAAGGATGGGGAAAACAAATCTGGGTCCTCTGCATGGCTGAAGTCACCCGATTGAGATAATTTGTAAGACCTGGAAGAAATGAGTGGTGTATTGTTAGATGGGGTGTGGCGCATTGTTAGATTATCCAGAGGTGTGGCATCATAGGAGACAAGGGAGATAGAGAAAATAAGACAGAGGGGAAAATGAAATCTGTCCCTGGAGCAAGCAGCGGTAATCATGTCCTGCAGCGCCCCCCACAGTGTAAAAAAAAAAAACAGCCGCTGCCTGTATTCCGAGGGCAAAAGCCGTTCAGGGAGACATTTCATAATTTGTCTACCCCAGCAAGGAACAGAGAAGAGACAAGAATAAAGCAGGGACATACCCACCCACAACCACAATCTGAATGCAGCAAGAAAAAATGCACCGAGTGGAATCAGGAAACATTACTGATGGCTCTGTGTTGGACAAGATATTCTGGATGGCACCTGAATTCGCTTGATGAGTGCGTTGTTGGATTTCGACAAGTGCGACCCAATGACAAGATATGGATGGAGGACTGAAATTACAAGAAATGAAATTCCCAGCAGGGAGCTGCCAAGTTCTTGAACAATCTTCACTGAAAGATTGCTGTGCAATACTGGGAAAATTTGTGGCGATTTTGTGGAAAAATTTTAGTGCTGAAAAAATAATGGCTTGTTGGCACAATGAAAGGCAAGTGTTTTTCACAACGTTTTTTTTCCATGAATCACAAAGGCCAGATAGATCGCCAGGTGAATCCAATCCCTGCTGAAATTTGCATTTCAAATTTTTTCTGATCCTGCACGTGTTTTGACATTTTTCCACTGGTACCTACTTGTGCGTCTTGTTGCTACCAACCTATGAAGTGTCCAAGAATCGGATTCGGGTACTCTCTCAACATAATTGAGAGGCAAATAACCAGAGCAGCCTGAAAAGTCAAGAAACAAAAACAAAATTTGCAATGCTCATGATTTTTGTAACACGTTTAAACATATATCGCGAGTGACGTTGCCACTGTGAAAGAAACACTCAACCTCTTGAAATATGAATCACCTTGGGGTTGTTCTTGTCAGGATTTGACCTGGAAAAACTGCATGACTCTTACATGCAAGAATGCCCGAAAAAGCATTATTTATAAACCGAAATGAGATATTCCTCCCAAGAAGCATGACTAAGCTTAGCCTTAAAACAATTGATTTGCTTGTGTTCGAGTCTGCTATTTTTTCATGTCACCTGGTTTACGGTTACCAACTCCATCAAGCCATTCCAACGCAGAACAGACTGGATTTGAACAGAAATGGACTTTCCCTATACATGCACATTTGTAAAAAATATATCTTGAATAATCTTGATAATTTCTCCCAAAACAATTAGAGATTGGAACAGTCTTCCCCTGCACCCCACTCGTAACTCGGGCTCTGATGTTCCTGGGCATTGCATATATTTCGTATGAATATGCGTTTCTTATTTCTTGGTTTTGTGTCATTTTTCGTTTTCACACTTCCACTTCTAACCTTTTGACTCAGAATTTTTTCGTAGTTCTGTCACCAATTAACACTTGTGACAGTGAACTATTTCAAGCCAGTTTTCGGTATTTGTTGGTATGTCAGTTTGCTACAAAAAAAACCACTCAGTGGATAGTTGACTCCAGGGAAGTTAATAGTGGGTAATGTTCGGGGACTCAGACATTAAATGCATTGAGTACCCCGAACTTTACTTTACCCACTACTCTCAATTTACCTGGGGTCAATCTCTCCACTGTCAACGACAGATGCACTCAACTAATATCATATTTCTCAACCTGTTAGCCATGATAGGCCTTCAACCCAACCATCAAATGAACGAGAAATTGCTTCACTGCTGAGGTAAATATAATCGCCAGACAGAAGCTCCAATTCATCGGGTTGGTTTGCGACATGAGGGTAGATGACCTTGTGAACCTGAAAATAAAACATAGGTAATAATTTTTAGGAAAAATCAAAAGTTGTATGGCGCTTGCAAAGTGAAACAATGAAAGACAGCCACACATTGAACTACAATCCCAAAAAAAGGACACTGGAATGTGAAAAGCCAAAGAACAGTAAAAAGTTCCATGCAGATTTACCGTGCAGGATTTGCATGGAATTTGCAAGCCACTGCCAATCATCTCACTGATGGGATTAGAGCTGCTGTCAATTGACTGAAGGCACAGAATAAGTTCACAGATTTGCAAGCATTAAGGGGGGCGACAACAGGCAAAATTTGACTTCGGGTGAAAAATTCATTTTTTAATGACTCTCTGGGTAGTTTAGACTTTCTACTTCAAAAACGTATTCTACAGATTTTCCGAAAACTGTTCATAGTCTTTGAGATATACATGATTTTCCGAAGGTCCATCAATTTTCCATCCATTGTCATCTTCCGTAGATTTCAAGCTCTGAATTGTGGTCAAAAAATAATTTCAAAATGTGAAATGATTTTCACGTGAAAGATTTTCGTGAAATGAAAATGATTTTCAAAATTTTTCATATTGCATATCCAGTTCCCCAACATCAGAGTAAGAAAAAACAGCAACAGTTTTCCTGCCAGAACCATTTTTATAGCACTCGGAACACATGAAACTTTGGCAATAAAACTTTTATGTTGAAAAAGTCAAAACACAGACAATGCCAGACCATCCATTACGTACCTACCCCTCTCTACCGCTAAAATTGCCAATAAATCCGGAAGCATTGAAGCAACTAGTAAAATATTTTGCAGGTGTTTCACAGTGCGCATTGTCTATCCCAAGTTTCAGTGGTCTAACTCAAAAAATACAAAAAAAAAACACCAAAAAGTGTTGTCGCCCCCCTTAACCCACCCCTTTTTTCCACAACCGTGAAAATTTTTATCAGTTGAAGTGATCTCTCTGTTAGCAGTTCAGCATGAGCATATTCTGTTCGTTTTTCCTTCTTGAGCAGTGTGTCATATTGTCCTGGATCTGTGATGGAAAAGGCCTTTGAATTTTCGTTTCCATTATTCTCTTCAATGCACAGTGAAACTTTGATGTCCTTTGACGTTTGAGCACGAAAGTTGGTTATTTTTCTGAGCATTTACGCCAGTTATTTTTCGATTAATCTGGTGCATTACTTTGATTTGACTACTGGACCTTTCCGACAATTATTTTTTAAATAAGTAATCAGGTACGTACCTACCTGATTTCATTGTTTTGGACAAATGCACGGAAACCATCCTGTCGAAAATCAGAACCATTTGGCTCAAAGAGAGGCAAGAGAAGGCCCACCACAAGAACAATCTGGCTCCTATTATAGACGGCGGTCCAACCCGCCCGTTCCAACCCGCCCGTCACGCTGTGTATTGAACGTCCGGACAGTTTTGCGTGACGCGAAAAAGGGAGGCTGCTCCGCCGTAAAAATTATTGATTCACAAAATTTGCTCTAATTTTAAAAGTTATGAACGGATTTGGACAATTTTGGTGTCTATAGAGAGCCAATAAAATGCTGATTACGTGTTGTTATTCAAAGTACCTTCTCGAACATGCACTTGGGAACCACACACTATTTCCAACGAGGTAAAAAATTCTATGCTCATATTTTAAAAACTCTGCTGCAGCATGAAATCATCAGTTGCACCAGTATGTGAACCTGCTGCAAAGTTGTGCTGTAGTGTATGGCCTATCTTTTGATACCAAAATCATTGAAATCTGCAGCTATTTTACTGAAAAACTCGGTCATTTTATGCGTTGTGGAGTTGCGACGTTGGAAGTTCAAATTTGATCGCTCCCCTCGGGTTTAGAGATTCCTCAAAAACACGCCTTTACAAAAATATAAAATATATTTTTTTTCTGCCCACTTTTTTTTAGATTCAGATACAGTGTGACCATATCTTTGTAAAATGTTCTGATCTAACCATCAAGGTGTGCAGTGGGACAAAAAGTTTTGCCCGGTTCGAAGTTTCTGATGAAAATGAAATTGTTGCTGGTATGCTGGTTGTTTCCCGACGTTGCGCATGCAGCGTGCAACAAACATTTTTTTTTTCGTTTGCAACTCAGGACAGGGTGCACCAAAAAGAGCACCCCAAATAGTATCAGGAAGCAGCACGTATCACAGAGTTAAAAGATTAGATTAAAGGCATCAACTATGAGAATTACTTCATTGGACATGAGAAAGCCTCCCACGAATCATCCAGGAATCATTTCATTCGACTCGAACCAAAGGAGAGAGAGACAGAGAGAGACGGAGATGGAGACGGAGAGAGAGAAGAGAGAGAGTGAGAAAGAGAGGAGAGACAGAGAGAGAAGAGAAACAGAGAGAGAAGAGAGACAGAGCGAAAAGAGAGCGGAGAGAGAGAGGGAGAAGGAGAGAGAGAAGGATGGGGAGGGAGGGAGAGAAAGGGGGAGAGTGGGAGGATGAGGGAGAGGGAGAGTGGGAGGATGAGGGAGAGAGATAGGGTGGGAGGAGTGAAATTCCAGTAACGCTCCCCGTCTGTGCGTCAGGCTGTTGTGGTAAAGTGTACATTTATGTTGCGCCGGGCAATACCAGTTTTTCGGAGAAATGCCCCATGTATGTGTTTTATCGCGTTTGTACTAATCGGGCCAGTGGGCCCGAAGGGCCCACTAGTTTCATATTAATGAACATGGGCACCGTGCTATATTCCACCATTCAAAAAATTGCTTATACCTACCCAACTCATTTGGCATTGACAACAGAATCACCATCTGGAGAACAAGTGCCAAAGTGCACCAAACATGTAAAATTACATGTAGGGTAAAGGTCCAAACTTCCCAGTATCTTGACCAAATATTGCAAAGGGTTACCTACCTCTTTTCCAGCTGCTCGACTGTCTCTGGAATAAAGTCTGACTTCCCAACAAGTTGGATCTCTATTCACATCTATTTTCTTCAAGAAGGTTTCTAATTTTTCGATATGCTCAGGAAGAAACTGATAAGCAAGAGTAATATGCAAGGATTTGGTGTTGGCTTCTGGTGATATTGCTAAAATATAAAGAAAAAGAAACAAATAGGCAATTGGGTACATGATAACCTTATGCAGCCAATAGAATTGGACATCACGCTTGAAAGCCAAAGCATTTTCCGAAGTCGGAAATTATGTCTTTCCCCTTCATCCGGAGCCAAAACACCGGGCTTGGCACAGTATCAGAAGACAACTTGTGGAATCTGCTAGACATTCACAAACGGAAAAACGTGATAGAAATTCGATCTGTGCCAAGTAAACCAGTTTCCCTGCAAGGTTCTAAAGTCACCATTCCACTGATTCCTCCAGCAACAGGTGGGCCTACATACCAGATAGGTACTTAACCAAAGATGACTTTCCAGGTATGTTCCTCTTCCATGAATAAAACACCACCAAAGAGTCCAGTTCTCATCTGTGTGTGCAGTGAGAACTTTTGGAGACATAGGCCTGATGTCAATCATTCACTCTTGGAAAACTGGGGATCTCGTACGGAGCACAAGACACAAGAGCGATTAAGGGTAGGCAACCCTCATCATTTTGATTTTAACTTTTTGGCCAAAACAAATGACATTGGTGCTGATAAATAGAAAGTAATCGCAGGTTGAAACTTCCTAAATCTGAATCTGTGTTAAGATATTGTCTAACTTCCATGGTTTTGTCACAAATCGCAATTTCGTTACTGCACAAACATAAAATGGCAGCAGGCGGTGGCAATAATTGCTGCTGTTTTTTGCAATGACTGTCCCACATATCACAATGGCATGACTGCAGGTGTCAGTTTTTCCATAGTGACTGATTGTAACTAAGCCTACATTTCCAGTTGAGGTGATGTTTGGTTTGTGAAAAAGGAAAATAACTGAAAAGTCATCTTCGGTTAAGAATCTGGCTAGTGCATTCTTCAAAACTGGTTAGGCAGTTGTGGCGTTGCCAACTGAGTTCTTGCTCAATTTTGCACAGAATGTCCTCTCGGGAGGATGGCAAGTCTGGTAAAAAAAAAACATTTTCCCCGTTTTTCCAGGAGCAAATCATTTTCCAGGTTTCAATTTTGCAGGCTCCTCCTCCCCTACACCTCTTCCACACCTTCTCCAAATTATTAAAAACATTTTTTTCTTGCTTTAAAAATTTGTCAGTTTATGTACGAAATTTCCAGACTCTCATCATTCATCCCATGATTCCCTGAATTTTCTAGGTGCAAAACATATCCCCTGAATTTTCCAGATCTGTGGACACCATGTAAAAGAAAATGAACCAAATCGGTCCAAAACCGCTTAGAGGTACCCAGTTGAAATTTACCGGTCGCATGCCTTGAAAATATCCAGGTTGATTGCAGGTACTACCTACATGCAATGCAAGGCAGATGGCCAAATAAAGAAGCAAAAAGAGAGTTTGGCATCAATAACAAGCACTGGTGGAGGCCAGACGCACTTCAAGAGCACAGCATGGGCCTTCCCAAACAAAAAGCTTTCTGCAGGCATCATGAACAGCAAAAATATCATTCTTCGCATTCCAAAGGAAAAGTGCATGCTGAAGTCAGCAAGATCGCTAACACGAATGATTGTCATCACAAAGTAGTAGGAATTCCTGAAAAAGCAAGCTTAAATGAAGAAGTGCACATTGCAATGCAAAGATGCACCCCAGGATATGTTAACCACCAGTCACGACAACTTCCTAAAATAAAAGCAATGGGTGACACAAGAATTACACGTAGATAGATACCGGCCCACATGCTAACAAATATGAATTTTTTCAGCAAAACTGGGGAAAACAACCACTGTTAATTCTAAAATAGGTCAACAATTCTTTTTCATTGGCCCCTTGACCTACTACTTGGTTTTTAGAACAACACACAAAAAAGTTTATTATCACAAAAGGCTTGCATGTTTCACAAGACAACAAATAATACGGCCAAACAAAGAAAAGAGACGACCTAAAATACGAACTAAAATCCTACATGCTAGGTTCACCTACTGAAAGTCACTAGGGGAGAGCAGGGTAATAGGAGCCAAAAATGACTAAATTGACATTTACGTGCTGCTAGAATTCAAACGCTGGAAAGTTGGAGTTTTAAAATTTGGTTGGTAGAAATAGACCATATTTGCATCCTTTTCGGCGGGGACACGATGTTGAGGTATAACGCTATATCGGACAAAACGCTATATCTGGGTCGTGCCTTCCCACTCGCAAGTGGGAAGGCACGACCCAGATATAGCGCTTTGTCCGATATAGCGTTATACCTCAACATCGTGTCCCCGCCGTTTGTGTGTGATTTTGACCATGTTCTGACAGTGGACCTGCGTTCAAGACCGTGGCTCTTCTCTTATTACCCTACCTTCTCTGGCTCCTTTTACCCGGAGAGGGTTATAAGAGCCATGCTCTTCAAATCACCAACTACTGGACTAGGATGGTTGAGGGGTTAATAGGAGCCACTTCATATGTAGCTCCTTTTACCCTCAAAGTTTGGTACCGGTGCAACTGTTTGTTTGTAAGAATCAATCATTTCTATTTTTAACAATGGCACAATCAAATTGTGCTTAATTGAGGTAGCTGGCAATTACAATTGGTAGAAGTAAATGTTAATTTCTTTGCACAGAAAGATGCCTTATCCTTACCTTTTCAAACTCCAGAAACCACATTCCTGATATTTTTGACCTATTGTTGGGAGTTCATCTTCAAACATCTCATAATTCTTCTGTGTTTTGCAATTTCCGCTTTTTTCCAAGTTTATTCGCTGACCCAAAATGGCTTTTTATTATGAACTTATCAAAACAAGATTCATCCCAAACAGTTGACATTTACCTCTGAATACATCTGGCATGCGTTGGACTTCACCAAGGTACACAATAATTGAATGCTGTAGCATCTGATGACTACGCTCAGGAATGCTCGAATGATCGCAAAAATTACATTTTGTTCCAAATAATAAGAAAGGGTCCAAAACTGGCCTTGGGCAAAGGCCATATTTATAAAGGCCTTAAGTTCTAAAGGCCTTTTTTCTTTATTATAAGGCCTTATTATAACGTCCAAAAAGTTTATTATAAAGGGTCCAAAACTGGCTCTTATTAGCTCCAGAAGTCTGATTACCCCAGGTAATAAGAGCCATGCATGTCACCGGCAAAGCACTTGATACAGCCTACCCAGACTTGAAATTTCTCATTTCCTAAATCAGGTTTTTTTTTGCAATAAGCACATTTCTAAAAGTGAAGTGCTTGTCTCTCAGGAGAGACATTTGCTTACGGAGATCAAACTTCGACAACCCATGGTCGATCTGGGGTGGTTTTTCAAATTCCTGTGAAATCCAAATGGGTACCTATCACCAAAGGGTTGAAATTTCGTCAGGTGCAATTTGTGGCTATGGCTCCTATTTCCCTCCGAAACCTATGGCTCCTATTACCCTGCTCTCCCGTACCTACCATCACAGGGAGATAATAAACAAAGCAGCATATCAAGCAGTACCGAGTAGGTAAGCTAGCTATTTCTAAATTGAAACACCCATACAGCTTACTGTCAATATCTTGAGAAAAATATCGAGAAGGTGCAATTCCACACCAAGGAAAACATGCTGATATTGCATCATATTTTCTCTCATAGTAAATATCAGGTACAACTGAATTAGAAAAAGGTAGACACAATAGAAAATTTACATCAGACAAATTTCCGATAATTTCGAGGTCAACGCAAAGTTCTCGCTCCACCATAACAATGTCGGACCACTTGTCGAATTATTTGTTGACAAATAAGAAAGATTCCAGAGGCAGACTGAAAGTACTAGGTACCCATTTCAACAGCCAAGGTAAAAAATATGGGTAGTCTTAATCCTAACTTAATTTAAGTACCTACCTAGATCTAGGGTGTACATGTAATGTCAGATGAGATCATCACATCCAATTTGAACTCAATGCAATAGGCCTAACTCGGAAATAACTTGGAAAAATCCATGAATGGGTCATGGTAATCGAAACGATGCCTCGAGGCACCGAGTCAGCCCTAACCATTACATGATTGCTGCCAAAGATTTCAGTTTCTAACAATGTTCAGGTGAGAAAGACCAAAGGTAAATTATATTGGCAATCGTGGATGACATGATCTAGCATAAATAATTATTGTCAAAAAGAAATACTTGAATACTTTACAGTGAATTTGTCAGTCAGACACCATGAAGATCTCTTCTTATTCAGACATACCTTCCCTGTAATAGGCATTGTGAGCTGGCAGGCCAATTTTCAATGCCACGTTGGCCCACCCGTAAAGCGTGAAATAAAAGCACACACCACCAACTAGGCATGAGCAGTAGGTTTCCTTCTTTTTAAAATGCAGAAATAGAGCTATGAGAGAGACACCCAAAAGCCAGACCTCAATTTAAAATACTCTAAGATGCCTGTGTGGCAAAACAAAGTTTCAAAAATATGCAGGTTAATGTTGGTAAGTATGATAAAAAATGCTAACCGGCATCAGAAATTTCCTTGATAAACTGAACAGCAAGCTTTCTAAAAATCTGAGAATCTGCTTCCGAAACAAAGAGTCCCATGAAATTTTCAGAAGTGTACGGTTCTAATTTCAATGCAGTTGGACAAACTGACCCAAGTCGCTGCATGACTTGCTTCAAGCCTTCCACAATCTGCCCATGGGAAGAATCTGGAGCCTGAAATTATCCACATTTTCCAATGATTAAGTGAAACAGAACAACTTTATCAGTTTTGGGAAATGACATCGAACACGAGAACTCAATGGGTATCAATGTAGTACCTAACTATAAATGTGGATAGGTATATGTAAATAAAGTAAAGAAGCAGTGGTGACTCTTGGCAATGAGTTTGGGACAATTTTGTGCATGGGAAATACCGCATAATTGATGACAAAAATTACGATGAAAAAATATTCAAATTAGATAACGGATGACCCATTTTGCAAAAAATTGCCACAAAATTCGACAAAAAAGGTGGACCAAAATGGCCCAATTTCGACATTAAAATCTTTTAACTAAAATGGGATTTTTGCTGGAAAAAGATGAACATCTGCCAGGCCGAAATATTCCCTCTTCCAGGATGATGCCCGCTTTAAGTTTTAACCAATTAAACTTGTTTATCAGCAGGTTAAGCAGTTAATCCACATTCAGAGATACCTACAATGGCTATTGCGCAGAGCCTCAGAGCTGCAGAAATTTTCAATCTTGGTGTTCAATTTCGGTTGAAATGCTTGTTCAATTAATGTTCATTAAACACTTCTCGTTCGCCTGAAAATTTCACAGCTTATGCCTGCAACGTTCGGATGGATAAGGTCTCTTGCATTCTTCCAACTTCCAAGTTTGCAGTTGCTAACTACAAAAATGCTCTTGCGTTCATCCAACTTCACACGTGTTGGCAATCACTGTTTTGATTGTGAAAGGCAAAAACCAGATCTGACTTTGCAGAAAATAACCAAAGAGGAAAATTGAAGTAAAAAAAAAATCCGGACAACTAATGATTTGCCCATCATTTTGGATGCTCTCCATCACAACTTCTGCATCTTTCATGATGTTGTAGGCTAGGCAATGCCTCAAGATGCAATCGGGTTTACTTGGAAAATGCCTTTTGCACTTTCATGTTTTGCAGCTATTGTAGAGGAATCCAAGAGCAGGTTTCGAACATTAGAATTTGTCTGGACAACCCCAAAGCTGTAGCAATGTATGAATAGCTGTTCCTTTCTGGGGTACTTTTTGCAGGCCCACTCACGATCCAACATACTTGACAAGTAAAGTTACCAAGCAGATTTGTCAAGGAAGTTTGATGGCCATGAATGCCCACTCACGGGAGAACAAATTTGTCAAGCATCCAGTTGCAGTTTGATGCTTGAGCCGGAGATGTCTCTCTCTCAACTCATGGAAACAGACTTGAGCTGGCGAATTTTGTGGCGATGCGGCAAAAAAACGCCGCTGTGACAAACAACAGAAGTCGTGCTGGAGCAAGGAGCGTTTGTTGAAAAGAAAACAACTGGTAATGTCCAAAAAAGGGCTGCCAACACCAAAAATTATCAGAATTGCCAGCAAGATAAGTGCAGGCAAACACAATCTAAGGAGCCTTTTCAAGGCCAGCATCCTGTAGTATGGCCAAGCCAAACCCATGGAAAAGAGTGTTAACATGCAAAAAACTTGAAACAACAAAACAGCTGAGGGAAGTCCAATGGATCTTTACTTCGGAGTGAAGTTCGTTGGGAAATGCCATGTTTTTTTCTTGATTCTCGCCTTTTGCGCTCATCATACCACACGACTCTGAATGATGAAAGTTGAAACCACCACCGAACTTTGCTCCGAAGTAAAAATCCACCGGAGTAATAATCAAAACCCGTGCCTAGAAACCACGAAAATGCTGGCAGAAGCACTATATGGCTGGGGCCGAAGAAGCTGAGCTGCCCAAAACAAAAAACAACTCTACTCTGGCATTCCTTTCTTTCATGGCCAGAGGAAACAACGAAATATTTCCGGAAAAAACCGAGGTGACACGGAAAAAAACTGAGGTGAAGCCATCAAATGTAGTTTGTACCCTTCGATTGCCCACTCACGATCAATTATGCTTGACAAATTTCGTTTGACAATTTTTTTTTATCAGACAAAAACTGAAAAAATCGTTTGACGACTCGTCCAACTTGCTTGATGGAAAACTCGTCAAATTGGCCCACTCACGGTCCAATTTACTTGACTGACCTATCAAACAAACTTACCTACTTGTCAAGTATGTTGGATCGTGAGTGGGCCGCTTAATGGTCACATGCACCAAAGTCACTACTAAGCTTGAAAAAAGTCAATTCCATATACAGATGCACCTTTCTCAACGATGGAAAGGAATACTGTTGTGCAGAGAAATTAAATTTTCCAACCGATTTTTTACATAAAAATTTTATCTATAGAATTCTGTTGGAAAATCTGATTACCACCTATGCACAACAGCATTCCTTTTTCATCGTTGAGAAACGTGCATCTGGACATGGAATTGACTTTTTTCAAGCTTAGGGCTTAGGGTAAGGCAAAAGGTTTAGTGGCTTTGGTGCATACAACCGTAAATCTCTTCTGAGGCCCAAACTACCATTAGATTCCATGTAATGCATTAAATATATATTGTCATTGACAATTATTATTAACAGACAGACATACCTTGAAGAAAGAAACCAATGTTATGTGAGGAACATAGTTGTGAGCACCATTCCAGCCGCATTGCTGCAGCATCTGATCAAAAAACAAACTTATCTGATCAAAGAGAGCACCAGTGGGGCAGAGATACAATATGTATTCTCGAGGTGAATCTTCATCAAGCAAAGGATCGTTTATGTGAGCTAACAGCCAGTCAAATGCTAATTGAACGCCCCGTCCACCAGTAGCAGCGATTGCACGTTCACTGAAATTGGAATTTCAGAATCGCAAAAATATACCAGCATAATACCTACATTGGTATGGCTGAGAGCATTGGCGGTACAATACATGCATACCTAACATCTGGGGGAGTATACAGAGGATTTTTAAGGTGAGGTCCACCTGGGACAGATGACCGACAAAAACATATCGGTAATTCCCACCTTCGCTGGAGTCTCAATTCCATATGTGATTCCATGTTGGTGTGCACAATCCTGGCAAAGAATAATTCTTTATTGTATGTAGGCCCCTATACAATTATTGTAAGCAGGTGGACTGCCCAAGTTAAGCATAATTCTGTCAAATTAGGCCAACTGAATAAGCAGGAACGTGCCCAAAAAAGGAGCAGGTGTGCCAGCACTCGCCAGAGAATGCAGGAGAGTTGGGTAGGTAGGTACCTAAATAAATGTTGCAGAAGGTCAGAAGGATGACTTAAAATCAGCCAGAACTCACAAGTTGCATGTCTGCCTCCTACCTACCCACTTCCTGCAAATGACATTTTGACAAGTGATACGAATTCACAATAATTTTTTGCAGATGGTCTCATTCAAAGTTCACTGCACCACTTCACACAACAGCCAGGGACCTTGTTCAAATATTAGTCTGCGGTCTGCCGACCATTCTCGGCATCAGTGCATTCTCCAACTCTTCTGAAATGTTTTACATGGACTCGTTTGGTTGCATCCTTCTTTCTGAAAATCAAAAAGACTGAAAAATTCTGATGAAGATTTTAAAAACAAGATTTAATCGAAATAGAATATATCTTACATTCGATGCTTAGCAAAGCCCATCAGAGCAAGAACCTGGAATACCGATGATGGCTGCTTGGCTGGGGCAGAAAGTGATGCACCAGTCACGTGCCGTGGTGGAAGAGATGACTCCATCTTTCAGAACTGCACAGCCTAGGTACTGGCCATCTGCTTAAACAAGAGGCAGGTGGGCTAATCAATCAGAAGTTGAAATATGGCACTTTCTATAGTGATGGAAATTCACAACAGCTTTCAATGATGATGGCACCATTCAAAAGTTCGTGCATCCTTCAAATTATAGTCCACAGCCTACCCAGAGAGAGGGACATGCATTTCAGCAGAACATTCATCTTGTGCCTGCAAATTAGATACCTACCATTGGGGCATTTTTACCAGGAGCAAAAATCTGGAATGACCTTCTTGCCGTTGCCGTTATCTGAGCACATAACATCCGTTAAACATCTATGGTGCCTCAAGGAAAACCATACCTAACCTCGATTTATTTCTGCTCTTGATTATAACCAGGCCATGGCACTACTTTGCACACCTTAGCCAAACCAAATAATTAAGGATTTAGTAGGTAGTTAACATATTTTGGAAAACACTAGGGACCTCCATGGGATTTGGTTCTGAAAAAACATGAAAGTTGATTGGTGTGGTGCAATAGGGTGCATATGCATAGCACTCTGTTCCCTCCATTTGAGGGATTTTTGGCAATCAGCAAAACTGCACTTTTCATAAGTCAGTGTAGGTAGTTTAGAAATCATTTAGGTAGGTACCTATCCAGTCACATAAACTGCCTTTTTCCCATGATCCCATGAGGTGCCAAATGGCACCCATTTGTCATTTATTTTTCGACGTCAACGATGTGGACCAACTGTGTCTCGGCCAGTGCGATGGTTTTGTTCTTATTTTCTGTCTTCACTAAATTTGAGGTAAGATATCCAATGTCCATTCCTGTCGCCAATAAAATCTAAATTTTGCAACATTGGCAAAATTTTGGCAACATTGGTTAGATCCATGCGGTAACTTCAGGCAGCAGATGTCAAGATAAGTGATCACGTAATGGCACTCTAAGTCACTTTTTCATCCATGGAGCAGCATCTCAAGATGAATGACTGATCATACAAGGTACCCCCTATCTAGATTCTATCACTTGTCCAAATTCGATGCAGCATTGTTGGATAAAATTGCGACTGCGGAGGCCTTTGTCTCAATCACAGACAGCAGGTGGACACTGCACATTACCTGGGCCAAAGTAACCCAAATTGTTCTACGTCACTTAGGTATTGTGAGATTTTGTCTCAAGCAGGGTTGGAAAAAATCGTGATTTAAAAAAAATAAAATCACGATTAAAATCAAAAATTAATGATTTTTTTCATTTAAATCGTGATTTTTTTTGCAATAAAAATCATGATTAAAACCGGTCAAGCCCGGAATGGGGATGCAGAATGTCAACAAAAGAAATGTCAACAAGAGGAAAACAAAACAAAAATAATTCGAACGATGGCAGGCATCGGAAAAGTCAACGAGTGGAAAAGGCAGCAAGAGGAAATTGCAACAGTCGCCAATTGCAACATGGGAAATGTCGTTGATACGAAATGTCAACAAGTGGAAATGTCGGAAACAGGAATTTGCAGCAATTGGAAAACCGCGCAGGCAGAAACGCCTGCAGCATGAAATGTCACCAAGCGGAATGTGTGACATCGGAAAATCTACCAAGAAGAAATGTCAACAGCAGGAAATGGCAGCATTTGAAAAGTCACACAATTGAAATGAGTGCAATTGGAAAAAAAACAAAAATATTTGTTAAAACTTTTGAATGAGGCAAAAGAAAACTTTACACGAAGTTAAACTGTGTCATTTGTGACAGGAAAATATGACCACAAATTTGGGTCAACTTGCTGCGGACAATTTTGCGCTTGTTTCTGTAACTTTGTGAACACGACGGATCAATGCTCGAATTCCCGGGTGAGTTGTGCAACCACTCCAAAAATGAAACGCAATTGGCCAATGTGTTTAATTACTGACTCGATGAAATCGCGCAGGGTCCTTCTGAAACGCGGAAATCGCGGAATTTTCGGTCTGTGCCTGCAGTGCAAATCTGGACCTCAAAACCTCCAAACCAAGCTGCTCTAATGCAATCTAACCCAACCTAACCTAACCTAACCCATTCAAACCTAACTCAACCCAACCTAACCTAACCTAACCTGTGATTCCGCGAAATTCACTTTATTTTTTTTTTTTTTTTTTTTTTTATTGAACCTTGGCAACAGTTCACATCTTGCAAAATGTATGCAGTGGCAGGGTCCCAAAAAGTTCAAAATGAACAGGCTCCAAGCAGGTGTCAAATATTGTCAAAAACAAAATTCAGTGGCCGAGCCAAATTCCAACATGGTCAAATAGTGCAGGTAAACCAGAATGCATGTACCCTAACAGTGATTTCACTGTAAAAAATGAAGAAGAAAAAAGGGGGGAGCGAATAAGTAAATTGCAAAAAATCCCTCTCTAAACCTACAACATGCTTAACTTAGAGATGGGGGGTAAGGTCAGCAAAAATCTGGGCTGATCGGTGAAGCAACTACCTACCTACATCTGAATTAAGTTCTCCAATTTCGCCCGAACAACTATTTTGAATTTTTCCTCGGGAAAGTGGAGAACATCTTCTGGGAGGCAAAGCTGATTCCACAGAAAAATGCTGCGGTGGAAAAATGAATGCCTGTCAATGTTTTTCAACAGCATAGGTGGAACAAATGACAGGAACTTGCTTGCCCTGGTGGGGTTGTTGTTCTGTGTGAGAATCCATGGTCCGTCACCCCATCCACCATGTTTTAGGATACAGTGCCTAAACATTGAGAGACTATGCAAAATTCTTCGCTTCTCAAGTGAATCCCAACCAAGGTCATTTAATAGGGACGTAACACTTGCATCAAAGCAAAAGTTACTGGAAACAAATCTTGCGGCCCTTCTCTGCACAGCCTCGATTGCATCAACATAGCATTTTTGAAAAGGTGACCAAGATGTGGTAGAATACTCCAACAAAGACCTGACAGTAAAGAAGTACAAAATAGTTTTAACTTTTCTTGAAGCATAGCTGTAGTTCCTAATAAGGAACTTCAGTTGGTTTGATGCTCTTTGCACAATATTTCTAATGTGTGGCACCCAACTCAATTCAGAATTAAAGAGGAGTCCCAAATACTTGATAGTATCAGGCCTGTCCAGGGTCCTAGGTCCTACCTTGTAATCGTACAAAGCAGGTGATCTGGA
>JASGXE010007256.1:0-60181 GCA_030068105.1 Sinentomon sp. SZTP_YWyxl
TGTATGCCTGTAGTCTCCCATAACAAAACGCACAGCACGACGCTGTACAGACTCCAAAATGTAGCAATTTGTTGCCAGAAATGGATCTCAAGCCGGAGTACATACTCCATAAAAGGGAGAACAATACTTTTATATAAGGAAGCTCACGAATTTTTGCAGGGCATTTCCTGAAGTTCCGTTTTATGTAAAAGAGAGCAGAATTTGCCTTTGCTGCAATGCGAGCAAGGTGATGCTGCCAGTTTAATCTACTATCAAGAATAATACCAAGATAAGTTATCTCAAAGCATTTTGCCAACGGGAAGCCACACAGAGAATATCTAATATGTAACTTGACTTTTTGGTAGCAAATGAGATAGAATTACTTCCTGAACACTAATTTCCATACTCGTAGAAGTACACCATGCTGAGACAGTGTCTAAGTCAGCCTGCAACGCTTGACAGTCATATAAAGATTCAACTTTGGTGTACAAAAGACAGTCATCTGCGAAAAAACGAATTTTGCAATTTATTAAACTGGGCAAGTCGTTGATATAAATGATGAATAACTATGGCCCTGGAATGCTCCCTTGGGGAACTCCAGAAGTTACGGGGAGTAGCGTTTTAGCGCACATCCTGTACGTGTGGCTAAAAGGCTATCTAAAATAGTGAAGGTCGGTTGGTGACTGGTATGAGTTCCAATGGAAGTGACAGACAACTGCAAGATTTTTTCACAACGTTTTTTCTCCAAGATGGGGTGAAACAGAGCGGATCACTTTATAAGGCCACACAGAAGACATGGCACGGATAAATAAACAACGATTAAAATAAAGGCACTGTGCCAAATAGATAAAAACCAAAAACAAAACAAAAACGTTAAAACCACTTAGATTAAAGTGCTGAACGGCCGAGGATTAAAAGTGCGCAAAAGTGTCTTTGGATAGGAGATCTCTGAACCACGGGAGCTGGGTTGTATTCTGCGGAATGCGATAGTCTTTTTTCCTTTTCGGGGATATTTCAAAAACCCAGGCTGGAATTGTTACCCATACTGAACATTATTTCATGTGGACTTAACTTTCTGCTTCCGAGCTTGCTCGCTGGATACTTGTTGCAGCAAATGACGTTGTTCTCAGAAGGTCGGATAGCCAGTTGTTATTCCTGTTGTCTGATTTCCGGGAAATTACGCGGATCTTGGCTGTCTATCTGGTAATTAAAACTGCTTTTTGAGAAACTGAAGAAACCACGTTTCCCAAATTTGCCCCAAGATATTTGTTGGCTCTCCAAATACTCACCTTTGTTTTGATGAAATACTGGCCTATCAGCACATTGCAGGAAAATTCCAGGGATCTCAGATGTGTCTGAACAACCTACCGGGGTGCAAAGAATCACTTGTGATTCTTGTTGATGCAGATTCTTGCTGGTGCAGAGTTTATGGTGGTACATCAAATCCCTAAAGAATGACAAGACCAACCTGAGGATGTTGACAAGTGACTCAGGCGATAATATTTCCGACCCCCTTGGAATATCTGAAATGCTTAATAGTTTTTTCTGCAGTGTTTTTTCTCCTTCAACCCAAGCTCAGACGTCTGCAGTTGCAACAAGTGCTGATCCACCTCGCCATCCTAATGGTTTACTGATATCCTATACTGGTGTTCTCAAACTTCTCCAATCGCTTTCCCCAAAAAAGGGAGCTGGACCTGACGGAATTCCGGCAAAGGTTCTGAAAGAGTTGGCACCCTCACGGCTTCCGTGTTCACTCACCTTTTCCGGTTAATTTCTAGAGAGAGATACTTTCCATGCGACTGGAAAAAGGCCATTGTCATTCCAATACCAAAAAAGGGTATGCCTAATGATATGCCGTCTAGTTATCGCCCAATTTCTTTGACTTGTATTGCATCAAAACTATTTGAGAAAGTTCTTGTTAGCCACCTTTTAAGTCATATTGTTGAGAACAACATCTTGCACACAAATCAGTTTGGCTTTCGGAAAAACCTGTCCTGCGAATTGCAGCTTATTTATCTGGTGGATGATGTTTCCAGATCCCTGGATGCGGGTTACCCAGTCATGCAATATTTCTTGATTTCTCTAAAGCCTTTGACCTCGTCCCACACGACAAATTGGTAAACAAACTGATTTCTCTAAATTTCCCAGCTGCAATTGTACAACTAGTTTCAGCATTCCTTTCTCATCGCACCCAGCAAGTGTCAGTTAATGGGTCACTCTCTACACCTCGTCCTGTCACTTCTGGAGTCCCACAGGGCAGCGTAATTGGTCCGATTCTTTTCCTAATTTATGTGAATGACGTAACTGAGGGCCTGACATCTGGTATTCGCCTATTCGCCGATGATATCATTTACAGAGCGATCAAAAAACCCACAGATATCCACATACTGTCTGACGATCTTAGCCGCATTTCTGAGTGGTGCAACACCTGGGGAATGAGATTAAATCCCGATAAATGCAAAACAATGTCCTTTTCCAGAGATGTTAGCCCTTCCCCGTACATGATTCCCTGCTATTGCCTAACTGGCACTCCATTGGAAAGCGTTCCAGCCTATAAATACGTAGGAGTAATCCTAAGAGCCGACCTCAGTTGGGGCGACCATATTCGGTCGACTGCCTCAAGAGCGAGTCGGCTTGTCGGCTTCATCCAAAGGAATCTCAAGTTTTCGACTCCTGAAGCTAGAAGGAAGGCATATATGTCCTTTGTGCTGCCAGTGCTGGAATACGCGAGCGCTGCATGGGACCCGATGCTTGCTTCCGAGATTCATATTTTAGAAAGTGCCCAGAGACGTGCTGCCAGGGTTATCTCCGGGAACTTCCGTCGCTGTGCCTCCGTTTCAGCAATCTTGTCAGACCTCCAACTCGAACCCCTTCGTGATAGACGACGTACCGCCGACTCAAAATTTTTTCTGACCTTGTTTTCCAAAAATGCCCTGTTCCTCTGCCTGACTGCTATCGCCTCAAACCAGTTCAACGCCGTTCCGACCACGGGTTTTGTTTTTCATATCCAACACCTAGACACAATTTTCTTCTGAATTCATTTTTTCCAAAAACCATAAGAGATTGGAATTCCCTCGACACTCCGTCTCTGTTGTTTCCAAAGCACTCCTGAAATAGACATAGCTCGATAAGGCATTTCCCCCCCCTCATTTAAATTACATGCGTCAGTGAAATGGGAGCGACTTCTCATGCACTTCATGCATTATTTTATTGTTGCCATTTGTTTTTACCTGCCGACCTTTTTTTTAACTTATTTGACGATGTTGTTAAAAACGGAATTGTAAGTACCATGGAGCGGTGTGCTCCCTGCCCCCAAAATTCTTTGGGGCAGTATTGTGTGTAAATTAAATTAAAAAATTAAATTAAACTTGAAGTAAGTGATAGAAAAATGGTTTATGTGTGATTGAAAATACCCACATTCAAGCGCTCTTTAATCCACACAGAAATTTCCCATTCCGACCTTCAATAATTTATAAGAACCAATTTGGAAATTGATGGAAAACAACTTACCCCCGCAAGAAATGGTTGAAGCTTGTCGGGGTCCAGGTAACAGTCCTGTTGACGTCTATGAAGTTCTAGAAGTTAAGGACTATGAAGTTCGAGTGAGTCAGTTCAACAAAAGCCGTTCTCATGCTAACAAGTTTTTGTTTACCACTGTGAAGCTGACCACTCATTTCCATTCTTTTTTCCCGAAAACCCTTCGGGAGTGGAATTCTCTGCCCAACCAATCTTATTTAATCAGAAATTCTCCTGCTACCAGAGGTTAACTTCATCAAAATGTTCTCCATTTTTGTGTTGCGTCATAATTTTTGCCACATGCCGATTTTATGTAAATTCGTTTCGTCACCTTTTCAATTTTTTATGTTTTGTCATTGTTATTCTTCTCAAATGTTTGCATTTATATCGCAAACTGAAATATTAAACACAAATACAATTCCTTCGCAGACAGGCCAATCTGAGCAGGGCAGGAAATGTTTGGCCGATTGAAATCACCGAGAACACGCTGATATTTTGAGGTCACATAGGACTTCCGCAGACGTTTGTCTCAGGAAGCATGTAACATCATTTCCTTGGTCAACACTGATTTGGATGAATGATGTTTAGAATAGTAAACGCAAAGAAAAATATAATCCGCAGGGATTTTTTCGTCAGGCTGAATCCTGTGACTTCCCATTCACCGCATCTGTGCGTAACCAATTCTGCGAAGTCAATGTACAATTGCATGTAATTGTATGTATCGTCGAGGTTATCTGAAAAAAAATCAAAAAGCTTGCTTCGTTTGAAAATCAAAAGAGAACGCCGTTTTTCCCATAAACAATTTACAAAGCGAAGATTTATCCATTTGGATTTGGGATTTGTTGTTTCTTTCTTTTCCAGCATTTTATTCATGATGGACAAAGGGATGTATTTTTTATTGTCAAGCAAGTGTCAATGACGGGTTGAGAGAAAATTTTGCTTTCTATAGAAACGGGATTTGTCAGGGTAACTTTGTTGATGCTCTCTCCAGTTTACATCAGAATTGATCAATTCAATGCAATGGGCACACAAATATTTTCCCAGAATGACAAAGCGACCATCTTTTGATCAATCAATTCTCTTCAATTTGCTCAATTCAATACAATATATAACAAAAGGAAAGAAAGACAAATATAACGATAACTAATATCCATCAGGTTGCAAAATGCAAAACAAAATGATTTTATGGACAAACACATGAACTATGAAGGCTGAATACTTTCCAATGAAGTGATATGCAGATGAGAGATTTCTCGTCTACTCCAATGGTAATGGTGCCAATTCAAATAATTGGCAGAGTTTGACAAAGGTGCCAGATTGGAAGAGTGTTCCATGACTTCAGTGCCAGGGTAAAGAAAGAAAAAAGACATGAATTTCTTTTGATCAAGGGGATTTTGAATTGGAAGCTGTGAAGTGAGCGCCTTTCATGAAAATCTGGCGAGAAAACATCGGGTATCTGAATGTGAATTTGACACTTGAAATTTTTTAAGAGAAAAGAGAGCCTCTTCTCTTCCCTTTTGATTAGAAGGTAATCGAGATTGAGAGAGGTCTTTATACCAGAAACACTGGTAGCATAACATAAATCGTTATAACTATAAAGCGGAACTACGATCGGAGATACCAGAGCGGACGTCTGTGAAAAAAGGTAATCAACGTTGACCATTCCAATGTCTATAGATGTCTAAAATAGAACTGGAGGTTGGAGTTATTGTGTTGGCTTTCCAATGAAAGCAAAATTGTTTACGATTTCCTCGATACATTTATCGTTTCGATTACACGAATAGGGTAAGGTTGACTTTGATGATGGGAGTCAAAAAAAGGTTTGGATATTTGACGTCTTGATCACTCAAAGCCAGAGCCAGCGACCTAATTTTTTTCGTGAAAGTCACTGAAAACGGGATCGTTAACTGCGAGATGGGAGGCAAAAAAAGTCGCTGCAGGCACGACGTCGGCATTCTTTCTAGATCCGATCCGAACCGAACATCATACAATATGTACTTTGCCGTTGAAACGATTCACAGGATCCCTTGAAAGACACTCTTGGACAGCAATTGGAACCCCACCACCCCGACGTCCCCACCTGTCGCGCTTGAAAATCTGGAAATTTGATTGGATTGCAGCGAATCTTGCAGGTGCAATACAGATTAACTCCGTTTGTTTCATCAAAGCTGCAATTTGCGCATACGTGTGTGGTATGTATTGCATATGCAGCGTATGTTGCAGGCGCAATTCAAAAAGCTCCTTTTGCACACTCTAAACACGAAGTTCAGCTTGGAACACCATATTTTAACATGGGCTTAGATGGGAGGTGTTCTTTTAGGAACACACGTTTTGTTTTTGGAACACTATACCTATGTGTTCCTTTTGGAACACTATAAGTGTTCCATTTGGAACACTTACGGTGCTCCGAAACACCTAATGTGTTCCAAATCTGTGACGTCACAGATTTGGAACACATTAGGTGTTTCGGAGCACCGTAAGTGTTCCAAATGGAACACTTATAGTGTTCCAAAAGGAACACTTATAGTGTTCCAAAAACAAAACGTGTGTTCCTAAAAGAACACCTCCCATCTAAGCCCATGTTAAAATATGGTGTTCCAA
The DNA here is from genome assembly GCA_030068105.1 of Sinentomon sp. SZTP_YWyxl. Taxonomy (NCBI): domain Eukaryota; kingdom Metazoa; phylum Arthropoda; class Protura; order Sinentomata; family Sinentomidae; genus Sinentomon; species Sinentomon sp. SZTP_YWyxl. Next base: position 6,097 of record JASGXE010007256.1, read on the forward strand.
GCTGAACTTCGTGTTTAGAGTGCAGTTGTTTAAAGCTGCTATTAGTGAACGTCGGAAGACGTTCACGACGACGTCGGAAGACGTCGGGAGACGTGAACGTCGGAAGGAAGCATGTGCCGCAGAACACCATGACATTCGTGTGAGGCGTGAATTTGCACCAAGCCCCGTTGAAAATAGATTGCCCCTGAACGAAACAAGGCCTTTAAAATATCTCTTTTGCTCGAGGACTTTTGATGGGCTCCGTATAAAAACGAAAGTATTAATTGGAGGTGCTTGAATGTAATGAAAACTTCACTTTGCTGCAATGCAGTTATTGGAATGTCACGACTATTTTCTGCTTACAGATTGGTAAAAGCAATTAACTGATCACCGGTTCTCGGCAAAACTGGGTGACTCTATAATTCAAGATGGCCGTCAAGTTTGTTTTAAATCATTTTTTGCGAGAAAGCCGGCGAAAAGGGCTTCACAGCACTATTTTTGCCGTCGAGACTGATCACCGGCTAAAATTTCAGTCTTACCACCCATTTCATGTGTGGCCATATTTGCTAAACATATTGGTGTACCTACATCGTACCTACGCAGGTGCAACTAAATACCAACTATAGACCCGTCTATCTATCTTTATGTCTACAGGGTGGTAAAACATGCTCGATCGACCCATCAAATATGATGAATGGAATGGCGATTGGTGTCCTGTTGCAAATGTACTCAAACATGTTGAAGAAATGGACTCGTGTGACGAACAGGATTGCTGCAACATTCGGTATCTCGGCTTTGCAGCAATTGTGCAAAATTTTGTTCAAAATTTCGCGAGTCCATTTTCAACATTTTGAAATGCAAGTAGACCTGCTTTGGATCACGCTGTACAACATTGATTTTTTAATTGGCTCTGTTGCTGTTCTGTTTCAAAAGTTCGGAACGGGTCCAAGTCCGCGCAGGTCAGATGTTATTAAATCAAATTTGAACTTGAGAGGTAATAAAAATGTTCGACTAAAATATAAATTAAAACAAATTAAACCATTAATAAACCTCGTAATAGGCCAGTGTATAGGTAAGTTCAATATGAGCACAATTCCATTCGAAGTGGGTGGGTCTACGAGCATAGCGATAGGTAGGTGGATAGGCGTATGCCTCAGTATGAAAATAATTCACTCTTTTATGATTGACCCGCTCTGCATGGCTGTTGCATGCAATGCAGCTTGACAAAGATTTGCATTCAAGGAGACTTCAAAACAGGAAAATCGAACTTTGTGCTCAGCCGCCTTCCAGTTGGCCGCAGCAACTGCCCACGGAACCATGTTGCCGGATTTTTTACATTGCAGTTGCTATGGACCACATCCAGTTGGTGATCTTAACCTTAAGAGCATTAATGCTCTTATGAGCAGGGCCTAATTGGCAAAAATACTAAAATCTATGGATCAGGAACTGAATGGTACACTTGTGCTCACAAGGCACCCAATCTTGATCAAAAGCACAGGTTAACAGATTAAGATCACCAACCGAATAAAGTCCGTCTCTGCGCCCTGAGAAGTGAGCCGTTTTCACGTCACGCCTGCAGAAGGTGCAGCATGAGTCAATTTTATTCTGCTTTGGAACCACTTTTCATGCTAATTTTAATCCAACCACATTGGGTTGCATGCGACTGCGTGGATATTACCAACATGAACAGTAACATGTGATCGACACTGCAGAAGACACGTTGGTTGCAGAAATCCGAGGAATCCCGTCCCCCGCATGCACAGTCATTCTTCAATTGATTAGGTTCCCAGGTGAGAGAGGATCTTCAGCCTACTCTTATGTTTGTTTTTGGTTTTTGTTGATTGGACGAACCCAGACAGGTAGGTACCTACGCTAAGGTAACTGCGCGTATTGGCCCCTCGCAACTCGAATCAGAGGAGGCAGATTAAAATTAATAAAACACACCTGGTGGAGCATCAGAACTCACCTGATTGGTTGGTGACTTCGCTGATGTCTTGAGGATCCCGCCCAGGTGAAGCATATTCAGGCGCCCATTCTCAGCCGCGTCAAGATCCGACGTGGTGTTTGAAGCCACCATGATCGACTATTGTCAACACCCTTCTGCGCATGGCTCCTCCACTCAATAACCAACCAGAGATTTCGTCAGACAGCAGCCCAATGCCGTGCATTTGATCGTTTCTTTCATTTCTTTCTTTTCTTTCTTTCTTTTTTATCGTCTTGTTTGTTTTAATTTGAGTCAGTTTCATTTCTTCGTTTTATTTTCGTGAATTTTTTAGGGTCGAAAAATTTCATTAGACATGCGTCGTGGTTCCTGGCCTCGCCATCAAAAGCCTGCTCGCCCCCTTTGTGTTCGCCGTCAAACAAGTTCTGTGTTTGCGCGAAATTTGGCTCACAATTATTTCAGCACTCGGCTTTAACGGTGCCCACCTCAAACTGTCTTTTTTTGCCGTTCTTTTGTGGCGATTTACGGTCGATATCTTTGCTGCGTGGATCACAGTAAACCGAAAGTTATTCGCAGCGGATTCATTACCAGTGAATAATTTCGCAAACCGTTGTGGACAAACTCGAAAAATGGTGTGGTACAGATTGATGCGATACGGTAAAACCATATTACGTTCCTACCTAGACAGGGCATTTGGAAAGGTTAACTTTCCATTTGACCCGCCATGAATTTTCTTGCACGGTAGATATGATAATCCTCAGGGTGCGATGTGATAACAATGCAACATCATTATTATTTATTTTTATTATTTTTTATTTATTCAAATCTCAACATTGAAGTTGAACGTCAAACAAATCGTAAAAGAAGAGAAAGTCAAACAATAAAATGAACTAGGGCATAGGCGCAAAAGCAAAATGATATGCAAGAATACGAGGGCGAGAGGTCTGGGCTGCAACCAAATTAAACTAGATTAGGTACAGATCCACGTTGTAACACTATGGTAAGCGTGCAAAGAGGGGTGCCGAGGAGGGAAGTGCATTCCACTCGCGGACTGTACGGGGAAAAAACTGTTAAAGTGCTTATTAAATTTCAAAATGTTCAATAAAGTGGCCATTGTCAGTGCGGCGAGGAACAATCCTTTGGGAGAAATCAGACGGAAGTGAGGTGCAAATGGTACCCTTAATTATTGACTGGAGGAACTTTAGGCGTCTGTTCGAACGTCTTTGAGAAAGAGTCTCAAGACCGAGGCGCGAAATCATTTCGGAGACTGACGAAGTCCGTCTGTAATCACCACAAATGAATCTTACGGCACTCCGTTGAAGCCTCTCAAGCATGCAAATATGACGGAAAAGAAATGGGTCCCAAACCTCACATGCGTATTCCAAGATAGGTAACACAAGACTGGAGTATGCTTTAAGTTTAGCTGATGACTGGGCAGGCCTGATGTTTCGTCATGAAGGCGTATCCCGCGTACTTGACCGCGTCATCATCGGCATGAAGGCGTATCCCGCGTACTTGACAGCAGGAAATAGATAATTTTTATACAAAGTATGAAGAATACAGGACCCAAAAGGCTTCCTTGGGGGACACCTGTTTCGAGACATGGCACACATTGTAGGGAGGTGCGGATACGACAACACTGGCTAACTTTGAATCGAGATAAGACCTATAACAAGCTCTGCTACTGAGGAAACCTTGACGATCCAGTTTCAGGATAAGCATATCATGATCGATGCTGGCGAAAGCTTTGGCAAGGTCTACGAAAACGGCATGAACACCGATCAGTTTTATTTTCGTAGGCCACACCGAACTCGAAGACAAGCCCGCAAGCTAAGTTTCACGGGACATTCCCTTGCGAAAACCACGCTGTCTGCCTCTGGAATGAAGAACATTGTTGGTGCATAAGAAAAATCATACATAGATTTTTCTGATATTCCGCGAATATCAGCACCATGAACGCCAATGGTCATCTTGGCATGCCGACAAAAAATGTGTTTTGGCTCCGGCATCACGCTGCCGTATAAATCCGTGCAGTGTTCTGCAGCTTTACCTGCCGCTCGTGCCGTTCAGTTATCGATCGTGCGATATTTTGTGCTTTCACGATTTTTTTCCAGCCTTTTTTCGCGTAGCGTTAACTTGTGTGTTTTCTTCGCTCAGCGAGTTTTTTCCGCCATGTGAAAGCCTTCAGGCCTTTTTATTCGCATTTTTTAAATTTCATTCCGTCTTCACAGGGTGCTTTAAAACGAATTTTTCAGTTTTTTCCCTTAAAACCTCTGCTGTCTGCTTGAGCAAAATCGATTTCCTTTTCTTGACAAAAAATCTCATCGCCTACCGATACTTAAAAATACCATGTGGCATGGGATATTTATCACTGCAATATCTTTCTTCACGGATTGATACCCTTGTCACTGTTTGGCTTTTCTCTTGGCGAGGCCAAAGATTTTTGTTTGGGTCCTTACTTGGCACATCTTTTATTGCTTCAGTGGCAATCAGTATTTACCATTCATCGCAAACAACAGTAGATCTAAGCACGAACTCAGCAATTCCTTGCCCCATTGCTGTTAGCTCTGATACTTTCAGGCCTGCCGTTGAACTCCCGTCACTAATCCCAGCTTTGGCCATGCGCGATAACAAATGCCTTTCTTCACCTGTGACCTGCGTCTATTCGCGCCCAAACCACGCAGTAGATTTCCAATTTAATATTTTGCTAATGAATTGTAGATCACTCCGATCATCACTTAAAAGGACAGAACTACTCTCTCTCATAGCGGATCATGACTTTAACATTTTACTGCTTACCGAAACATGGCTTTCAGCTGAGATTGGTGACGCTGAGCTCTTACCCAACTTTAATTTGTACAGAACTGATAGACTTGCAAGGGCAGGGGGTTCACTTGTAGCTGTTAGGTCAGACATTCTCAGCTTACCGGTCACCTTCCCTCCAGGTACAAATTTGCGTCACGAAAATGAGTCAGAATTTTCTTGCTGCAGAATCGTTGTGGGTAATATTTCACTTGTTCTTTGTTGTTCCTACTTGGCTCCTCCGGTTGGAGTCCCCGCGATAAATCAGTTATATGATATCTTGGTTACCTTGAACACCATATTGCCTGACCATCATATATTATTAGCAGGTGACTTCAATTTGCCAAAAATTAACTGCCAGAGCCGTGATATGCAACCTTCTGCTGCCTTGCAATCGTCGTCCAATACCGAGGGTTCCCTTCAGGAACCATCGGTCCACCGTGATCCACCAATTCAGCAGTCCAGACCACCACCGTTGCCAAGTGGTTCATCCCCATTTCCACGGGCTCAACCTGCGCCTAAGTTGAGATTTCACCAATTGTCTGGCAAACCAGACGCCGATTTTCTTCTGATTGGAGACTCGATGCTTCGTCACATACACACTCGACTTCCCGCTGAAGGTTTCAAGTCCATAACCCTCCCAGGCGCAACTGTCAGCGATCTTGACCGTTTTGTTAAGTTGTCGTGTTGGCCTGACAACAATACACGTCGGGTTCTAATTCACGCGGGAACAAATGACCTCTCGAAGAGGTTGCCGCCGAGCAAAATCGCTTCCAACGTGTCTGCCCTGCTTTGTTCGATTTTGCGGAAGAAGCCAGAAGCTGACATCATTGTTTCTGGAATCGTGTTAAGAAGAGATCTCCCTTCTAAGCTCATCTACGACACCAATCGCTTAATCGAGGAGCTATGCAATTGCTGCGGTGTTCGCTTTTTCGACATTAATTATCGATTTTCGGACGCCTTCATTGGTCACGATGGTCTCCATCTCAGTTCTTTTGGTGTGTCTTCCTTCGCAAAAATGGTTGGGAGCCTAATATTCCCAATGTGCTCCTCGATGCCAAATAATCTCATGGCTGAAATTAATAGTGCCGAAAATCTCCATCGTGTCAGTGGTAACCGGCCTCTGTTTTCTCACGTCGTGTCCTCACAAGCGTTTTCTGCTCCGAATCCCAATGTTGGTGGCATCGTGCCAAAAAATGTGCCTTGGCTTCGGCAACGTGCCGCAGTGTAGATTCGAATTGTGTGCGGTCGCCTTTGAGCGTATACGAGCCGCTTCGCAATCATTCCATTGAAATTTCTTCTCTTCATTATCAACTTGCCGTATTACGACGCTCAACGCCGATTTTTTCGTTTTATTTGTTCGACAAATTTTTTATTATGACAATTGACAATTTGTTGACTGTTTTAGGTTTGATTTTCGAAATCCATTCAGCCTTTACTGGGTGTTTTAAAACTGAATTTTCCATTTTTTTATCCAAATATTTTTTGACTGGGTCATCTTGCGTTAAAGTATTCAATCCTTTAAGCCAGATCAGTCAGGATGATCTCAAAAGTCTTTTTGGCTTAAGCCGTGTTTCTTTGCACACATTTTCAAAACTTGACGATACGTGTGTTGCTTGCATTAGTTTTACAAGGCAGGAACGAAAATTTCTGATTGCCCTTCTGTTCGATCCAATGTTGATTATCGCGGTGGTTGTCAATGTCAATGAAACTCTCTGGGGACCGCCTTCCCCACCCATCCCAGCTGCGGAAGCGGCTCGTCTTCCTGCTCCTGCAGTGCAATCGAGCAGCAAGAGCGGGATGGCGAGGTGTGCGCCATCAGTTGCGATGGTGAGGGCAGGGATGCCACTAATGTTCGCCACTTCCCCATTTTCTGCACTTCCGGTTCAAAGACAGACCCTTGTGAACAATACACTTAATTCTCAAAACCTTACTTCACTACCTCCTGCCTCGCCCGTTATAGAGGTGGACGTCAGCCGTCCGCCTCCTCTCGCACTGCAAACCAGCAGCGAGGGGAGGCCGTCGGGTGTCGTCCCTCCCGCTATGACGGAGGGGGTAGGATGGCCTGAATCTTGTTCCGCATCAAAATTTCCTCCATCTTCAGATCGAAAGCAGAATTCTGTGAACAATATGTTTGATTCTGTAGATCGTAGTTCAATACCTCCTGCCTCGCCCGTTATAGAGGTGGATGTCAGCCGTCCGCCTCCTCTCGCCCTGCAAACCAGCAACGAGGGGAGGCCGTTGGGTGTCGTCCCTCCCGCTATGACGGAGGGAGTAAGATGGCCTGTATCTTCTTCCGCGTCAAAATTTTCTCCATCTTCAGATCGAAAGCAGATTTCTGTGAACAATATGTTTGATTCTGTAGACCGTAGTTCAATACCTCCTGCCTCGCCCGTTATAGAGGTGGATGTCAGCCGTCCGCCTCCTCTCGTACTGCAAACCAGCAGCGAGGGGAGGCCGTCGTGTGTCATCCCTCCCGCTATGACGGAGGGGGAAGGATGGCCTGAATCTTCTTCCGCATCAAACTTTTTTCCATCTTCAGATCGAAAGCAGATTTCTGTGAACAATATGTTTGATTCTGTAGACCGTAGTTCAATACCTCCTGCCTCGCCCGTTATAGAGGTGGACGTCAGCCGTCCGCCTCATCTCGCACTGCAAACCAGCAGCAAGGGGAGGCCGGCGGGTGTCGTCCCTCCCGCTATGACGGAGGGGGAAGGATGGTCTGAATCTTCTTCCGCATCAAAATTTTCTCCATCTTCAGATCGAAAGCAGATTTCTGTGAACAATATTTTTGATTCTGTAGACCGCAGTTCAATACCTCCTGCCTCGCCCGTTATAGAGGTGGATGTCAGCCGTCCGCCTCCTCTCGCCCTGCAAACCAGCAGCAAGGGGAGGCCGTCGGGGGTCGTCCCTCCCGCTATGACGGAGGGGGTAGGATGGCCTGAATCTTATTCCGCATCAAAATTTTCTCCATCGTCAGATCGAAAGCAGATTTCTGTGAACAATATTTTTGATTCTGTAGACCGTAGTTCAATACCTCCTGCCTCGCCCGTTATAGAGGTGGATGTCAGCCGTCCGCCTCCTCTCGTACTGCAAACCAGCAGCGAGGGGAGGCCGTCGTGTGTCATCCCTCCCGCTATGACGGAGGGGGTAGGATGGCCTGAATCTTATTCCGCATCAAAATTTTCTCCATCTTCAGATCGAAAGCAGAATTCTGTGAACAATATGTTTGATTCCGTAAACCGTAGTTCAATACTTCCTGCCTCGCACGTTATAGAGGTGGATGTCAGCCGTCCGCCTCCTCTCGCCCTGCAAACCAGCAGCGAGGGGAGGCCGCTGGATGTTGTCCCTCCCGCTATGACTGAGGAGCCGCGAAGGCCTGGATCTTCTTCTCAATTTCCTCTAGTCGGATTTCCCACAGACCTTCGATGTGCAGTGTTAAATTGCCAGTCCATCACGAGTTTAGAGAAAAGAGTCGAACTGATGAATTTGATTTTTACACAGAAAATCATGATTGTAGTGTTATGTGAGACATGGTTGAGGTCCGATGTAAATAATTCAGAGATATTCCCGTCCGAATTTCAGATCTTTAGGCGAGATAGGCAAGATGGTAGGCGTGGGGGTGGCGTGTTGATCGCTGTGCATGAGAGTATTCCGTGTCACAGTAGCGAGACCTTCTTGCCTGAGAACAGTCCTCTAGAGATAATTTGGTGCACTCTTAACCTTTCCGATCGTTTTCGAATTTACTTAGCCGGAGTCTATTTGCCACCAAATCTCCCACCAGATTGTCCAATCATCAAAGATTTCCTTGAGTCTGCTGGGCATCATGTTGCTCTGGGACATAAAATACTGATATGTGGTGACACCAACTCCCCGAATTATTTTGCATCCATTTTAAACCCAAGTTCGACATTGACGAACCCCATGCCTTTTACCAACAACGATAAGTGCATTGAAGACTTAATCAATACCCTCAGTCTTCAACAACTTGTTCAAGTGCCGACAAGGATCACTCCAGCCTCACGCACACTCCTTGATGTGGTCATGTTAAATTTTGAATGCCAAACTCACAAGATTGACGTGGTCAATGGTATTTCAGATCACGAGGTGATCATCCTCACTCTCTCGCGAATGCCTGCAAAAAAAGTGAAAAAAGTTGTCAGAAGTTTTATTGACTATTCTTCCATTGATTGGCCGGGGATAAATCAAGCATTGTCGACAAATCCACTTTTTCAACCTAAAATTCTCAAAAGTCGCTCAATAAATGATAATTGGCTCACTATAAAAAACACCCTTTTGGCTATCATGAACTCTCTGCCGACCAGAAAGGCAAAAATTAGCCCTAAGTATCCTTGGGTCAATGTCAAACTTAACAAGTTATTCCACAAAAAGAGACGTGCTCACTCGAAATTTAAAAGCAGTGGATTACCAGCCGACAAAGCCAGTTTTGAGAATCTCCGAACTCAGTGTTCTGATTTGAATTCTAAATTGTTTTACTCTTTCATTAATTCTACGCTTGACGACAAATATTCACGAAAATTTTGGAGGTATGTTAAGTCGCTTAGATCTGGCAGTTCTGTTTCTCCCCTGATCTCACCTGATGGGAACTTGACTTCAGATCCAAAGGGAATTGCAGTAGTTTTAAATACGTACTTCACAGGAGTGTTCTCGCCGAGTAGTATCAATGACTTCCAATTTCCGGATATTTCTGTTGACACGACTGATGAGCTCTGGACCTTCCCATCCATTCAGGTCCAGGGCGTTTATAAGCTTCTCACCAATATAAAACCCAAGAAGGCCATGGGTCCAGACGGGCTTCCTGGTCGCTTGCTTAAAGTGTTGGCTCCTTCATTAAGCGTGGTACTCACCCCTTTCTTCTCGCAATTGATGCATAGCGGGGATCTTCCGCAGGACTGGAAGAGAGCTTTGGTGATTCCGATCAGGAAGAAAGATATGCCCGCCAATCGTCCCGAAAGTTATCGCCCCATTTCATTAACATGTATTTGCTCTAAGATCTTCGAGAAGATCCTTTCCACCTTCATTCGAAACTTTCTGCTAAAACATAAAAATCTACATCCCAACCAATTTGGTTTCAGAGAAAAAATGTCGTGCGAGACGCAGGTTTTGCTTTTAGTGGACGAAATTGCAAGGAACTTGGACGATGGAGTGGGCACCCATGCCGTTTTTCTCGATTTCCAGAAGGCGTTTGATTTAGTTCCCCACGATAAACTTTTGAACAAATTGAAATCATTGGCCTTCCCGCCTTTTATCTTGAGACTCATAGCCAGCTTTTTATCAAATAGAACCCAAATGGTGTATGTTCAATCATCGACTTCTGAAGAATCACATGTCACTTCTGGAGTTCCACAGGGAAGTGTGCTGGGGCCACTTCTCTTTTTGATTTACATTGATGATATTTCGGCGAACATGGCCTCAAACATACGGTTATTTGCAGATGACGTTGTAATTTTCAAAGCTGTGAAGTCCCGTGACGATTGCATGCTCCTACAATCGGACCTCAACCGTGTTTCATTGTGGTGTGACGCCTGGGGAATGCGTATAAACCCAACAAAAACCAAAGCCATGGCCTTCTGCAACCGTTCGATAAATTCCCGGATAGATTTTTCTTATGCAATTAAGGATCAACAAATAGAAAACGTAAAGCTTTTCAAATATTTAGGCGTGTTTATTTCCCATGATCTCACTTGGAAAGACCACATTCAGTTTACCTGTGCCAAAGCTAATCGTACCCTTTCCTTCATTGGCAGGAACATGCGTTATTCCTCCAATGAGGCTAAACTAAAAGCCTTCGTGTCACTTGTCTTACCGATTATTGAATATGCGTCGGCAGTTTGGGATCCTTCAAGTCAGGATCTGGTCTCTAAAATTCAAATGATCCAAAGGAGAGCAGCTCGTGTGATAACAGGTCGCTTTACCCGCGATGTTAGTGTGAGTAGACTTCTATGTGATCTCAACCTCGAGTCGCTAGCAAGCAGAAGGAGATCGCACAGATTGAGTTTATTTAAAGACATTTTAACGCATTCCTTAAATTTTGAATTGCCGAATTGTTATTTCATAAAACCGAATCAGCGCAGGACAGACAACGGACTTGCTATTTCCACCCCAATTTTTAAAACAAACGTAATTTTTAACTCATTTTTCCCGAAGACAATAAGGGACTGGAATGCTCTCCCTGCCACCTCAGCACTCATCTCCCGATCACGCATTCTCCTGGCGTCGCATCAATCTTAAATTAGTTGCATTCTTTGGTGCTGTTTTTTTTTGTTTCGTTGATGCTGTATTTTGTTGTTGTTTTAGTGTTTTAACATTTTCGCTTTTTTATATGACGATGACAATTGTCAAAGTTTTTTAGTGTTCTGGTCTGCCACCAGATTCCTTGTGGCAGTATTGTAAAAAAAATAAAAAAAATAAAAAAAAAAAAATAAAAAAAAAACTGGAGCCGTGTAAACTACTTAACCTTAATACTGTTGAGGCCCTCTTTGTTGACGTAGTCGAAACTATGGGGTTTAAACAATTAGTAAACGAACCAACTCGGGTCTCTTCATCGGGCCATCAAAATGTGTTAGACCTTGTTTTCGTGAATTTTGATTTTCCTCTTCTTAGCACCAGTGTAATCGATGGGATTTCTGACCACCGAGCTGTTTGTTCAAGTTTTACTTTACCATGCACATCGAGATCGAACTGTACACGATCGCAGTTTAGGGTTGATTTTAGTAATGCTAACTGGGCTCTGGCTAAAAATTTTCTGAGCTCTTGTTATAGCAGTTTTCTTGGTCTCCAGTCCTTTGGCTCAAACCATATGTGTGTGGCACTTCGCAATATTCTGCTGCATACTTTAACTTTATTCCCTCTAAAGTCAAATAAATCACGTCGGGATGAGCATCCGTGGATGAATCATAAACTGAAATATCTTTTCCGCAAAAAACGGAAACTAAACAGTAAACTGGCATCAAGAGGTCGGGATGATGTCGGCATTTATGATCAATATTGCCGCGTTAAAGACGAAATAGCAATTCTAAACAAAACACTTTTTTCGAATTTCATTTCAAAAGCAATTGAATCACCTCATGCCAGTCGTTTTTGGAAATTTCTAAAGAATAAACGGTCTGCTGGCAGCTCTATAGCAATATCCGTAAATGGTTCTCTCACTGTAGATAAGGATGTTATAGCTAAAGCTTTTGCCTCACACTTTTCATCTGTTTTTACGTCCCAAAATCACTCTTTCGATAAGAATCCTGTTATTTGTCCTGATTTTCGCCATTCTTTATGTCGTTTACCAACTTTGGACTCTTGTTTTGCTGTTGACGGTCATTTTTTACATTTTTTACACTTTGATGTGTCAATTGTTTTTCAAGCTATTTCCCGTCTTTCTTCAAAAAATTCGCCTGGAAACGACGGTATCCCCAATTCACTGATTAAGGCACTTGCGAATGTGTTAGCCCCATTTTACGTTGCTCTTTTCAACTGCATTTATCAAACGGGAATTTTTCCTGATTCATGGAAAGAGTCTCTAGTGGTTCCGGTTCCCAAAAAAGGAAAGTCCATAACCATCGAAAATTATCGTCCGATCTCTATCCTTCCAAGTGGAGCCAAGCTTTTCGAAAAAACCTTTTGTAGTATGTTAACAAATTTTCTCAATGAAAATAATTTTTTTCATCCAAACCAGCATGGGTTCAGGAATGGCCTTTCTTGTGAGACACAATTGGTTTTGACTGTGCACGATATTGCAAAAGCATTGGAACGAAAAGACTGTGTTCATGCAATATTCATTGATTTTAGCAAGGCTTTTGACGTGATTCCTCACGCCTTGCTTGTTGAAAAGCTACATTCTTTCAATTTTCCTCCCTCGGTCATTCAGTTGCTTGCATCTTATCTTTCTGACCGCCGGTCAATTGTCAAATGGAATGGTTCTGTCTCTACTCACATTTACTCCAATTCTGCTGGAGTACCTCAGGGGAGTGTACTTGGGCCTTTGCTTTTTCTAATATACATAAACGACATTTTTGAAGGGTTAAAAATCTGTGTTAGACTTTTCGCAGACGATCTTGTGCTGTATCGTCCTGTTAGCACTGCCTCAGATTATTCTATTCTACAAAATGATTTGATCAAAATTCAGATTTGGTGCAAAAAGTGGGGTATGAGCATTAACACTGAAAAGTGTGCAGTTGTGAACTTCAAGCGACCGAAGTCCGGTATCATTTTTCCGGCAGACTACATTATTGATGGGGCCTCTATTCCAAAAACAACTACTTTCAAATATCTGGGTGTTATATTGCACGAAAATTTGTCATGGGACGAACACGTTAGCTACACTGTCAGCAAAGCTCAAAAAGTCCTTGGTTTGATTCGCCGAAATTTATCCCATGCCTCTAGAGATGCGAAATTAAAAGCTTTCTGTTCTCTGGTACTACCTGTACTGGAGTATGCGAGTCTGGTCTGGGATCCATTCCTTGTTTCTCACGCAGAATTGCTTGAACGAGTCCAGCGACGTTCTGCTCGCTTTGTGTCTGGAAACTTCCTGAGGACTAGCAGCGTTACGCAGATTCTAAGTGACCTTAATATGTCGACTCTTGCAGTCCGCAGAAAAGAAAAACGACTAAAATTCTTTGCCAAAATTTTAGCAGGAAAGGTTAAAATCGACGTACCTTCTGACTTTGTTTTACGAAATCCGCAGAGAAGGACCGACAATGGTTCACACTTTCAAGCTCCCCTCATTATCTTGAGTAGTTACTTTAATTCATTCTTCCCAAGAACAATCAGAGATTGGAATGCCCTGCCCCGTGATTCTTCTTTCCTCAGAATTTCTCGCCTTAATGATTTGTCATAACATGTGCCTGCTTTTTGAGTATGTGTCTTCTCTTGACTTTATGATCCTGACTCGTTTCGATTTCATTTTTTATTTTATGTCATTGCATTGGATAGTTTGTTCTTTTACTTTATGTTTTTCAATTGTGTTGGTTTGACGAAATGCTCCGTATTTTATCGTATGATTTTTATTTCTGACTCTTAATTTGTGTACCTAACTCCTTTCACCAGCACATTTTGTGAAAGGCTTCATTTGAAATAATAAATAAATAAATAAATAAATAAATAGATCATGTAACGCAATTTCTAAATTTGGAATTTCAGAATTTAATGAAATTGGCAGAATTTTTCATCGATCCTTTCTTTGACACCGAACAAGATAAACTTGCTACGAACGCAATGGGAATTCCCTGTCATTTTGAATATTTACAAATAGAATTTCGAGAAATTTGCAGATTTATTCGCTGAATTTACGATTGGGTTCGGCATTGTTTTGAATGGGAGAATGTGGATTTTTTCAAAACCCTGCAACTTCTTGCTATTATTCATGGAAGTGATGACATACGTGAGACGTGACATGAACAGATATGATTTGAAATTTTTTCGGGAAGAAAACAAGATTTAAAAATTTGGGGAATTCCTTTCTTCCAGAATTCCAACGTGATTTGAAGCAACATCCTCCAGTGTGAGATCACCTGCAAGTCACTGCTGCCTGCGTTTTGGCAAAGCTTGTCTGAAATGAAGCGACGGACAAGCTTGCCTTTGATGTGTAAGTGCGTACTTCCCATCATTGTCTATCGGAGCCGGAACCCTTTTTAGACTGCCTCACACATGTCTATAGAAACGAGGAGAAAAGGGAGTTTAACAGTTCTGCCATTGAATAATCGAAAGAAGTTATTATTCGTATTTTGCATCGGGTCGGTCAAGGTTTTTGTTCACATTTGTCATGGTTTTAAGTCGAGATAGGACCCAAAGAAGGCGCAGTCTCAATCAGCCAAGTTAAAGCGTCGGAAGATAGTCGTCGTTTTGAATTTTTTTTAGTTTGTAATTGGATGGAAAAAGCAAATTTGGAAAAAACACGAGAACAGCCTTTGGATCGCTACTGCCGGAACGATGCTGACATTGCTGGCTTTGGGGTCAAAGTTGACGAAAACAAGGACAAAAAAACGTTAGCAGTGCCATTCTTGCCACAATGACTGGAACTGGATGAAAGCATCAGCTGCTGCAAGACAGTGTCACAGAAAAGATCGAGAAAACGGTATTCTGATGAAGAGGAATGGAGATCATGATTTTTACCAGTTAATTATAGGGAGATTAATGTCTCCAGCTGATCTTGTTGAAGCCAGCAGTTGAGTTTCTTAAGTTTACAATCACGCTCATACATTATCTTAAGTTTATATAAGGTATTATACTGAAAGGTTCAAGACCAACACTACGCGTGAACTCTCTTGACCCGCGCCGATTTGCAATCCAGTTCAGGTGTTGTGCAGGGTGTTCCTGGACCTGCGCAAATGACGATTCCTAATGTCCATCGCGTGAGTTTACTTTCCCTGCATGCAATTCCGATCACGTCTCGAAGGTGATTCATGTGTTCTTTGAAGCTCATCTGAACTCGCTGATACCGCCTTGTTTGCAATGGTCGCGGACTCCCGAGATGGTGCGCTACTCAAACGAAGAGTGTGCAGAGATGGTTCTCCTGATGGGAGAAAATCACCGGAGTGCAGCCGAGGTGAGCCAAATGTTTTTCACACACAACCCTGATCGCCCCCAGCCTGCTGTTTTAACAATTTTTGACCTTTGCAGAAGTTTTGTGCAACATTCTCAGTGAAGGATGTCTCTCGGGAGTCGGAAAACAGCTACGGGTGAGGCCACGTCTGCTGCCGTTTTAGCTGCCTTTCGCGTGAACCCACATCAAGGTACCAGCAGAGTGGGTGAAGAGTTCGGAAAAGGAAAGTTCAGCATTCTTCGCATTCTCCATGAAAACAAATACCGTCCTTATAGGTCGTGCGTTCGATATGAACAACCCTGTATCACAGCGCTTACTTATACCGCACGGCAAAAAACACAACTGAGGTCAAACGAGTTCACGCGTAGTGTTGGTCTTGAAGCTTTGTGTATCTGTAGATGAGAAAATTCACCACCCGTTAGACACGGCGGAGTTTGTAGAGGTTACAGTATTAAGCACGAGAAATGAAGAGCGCTATAAATGTGGCTTCCGATTGCAATTATTACCCCTTCACTAGTTCAATCCTAAATCCAGTTGGGTCTTTGGGGAAGAATTTCAGAAATTTCCGTGCAGTCCATAAACCACGTTTCGGTCGTAAAGATAATATCTGCCTCCTCTGAAGAAATCAGATCTGACAAACATGCTTACCTGGAAGCAGAGTTTAAAGGTTGAAAGTAACATTCATCACTTTCAAATTGAAAAAATTGAAAGGTATTTCTTGATCAACGGATTGACAGCCTTCTGTTGCACATTGATGGAGACCAATGAATTTCTTTTATACTTTGTGTAGGGTGAGCAGAAGCGAGAAAAATTGGCCTGTATATAGGTGATGAAGTTGGGCAACACGAAGGGGTGGAGTTCGATGTGAATGCGAGCGAATTTAGCATTTTATGGAATGACACAGAAGTGTGAAATGTTGCATTCGTCACCATTAGTGCGATGATGAGAAATCCACAGTCGTATAGTACTTTTTTTTCAATTATTTGGCTGGCTCACATTTGGATTCAGCATTATCGTAACTGAGAAAGGCTTGTGAAATTGACTAAGTAGGTATAATGAAATGACGATCCTAGCGGAGCCTGCGATGGACTTGAGAACTCGCGAGAACTCTGTCGTCGCCAACGCTTCGGGGACGACAATGATGGTTCCCAATGACCTTGTTCGACCCCAGTTTGCAGTGATGGACGTGAGAGGGGATGGTGACAGGGACAGGGTCAACACCCCATCCTATTCCCCGAGCGCGGGAGACGACGCGAATAATAATATCGAAAAGCATCACAGGGTTGCTGTTGCTTCGAGGAAGCTGAGCGTGGGCAGCAGTTTCACCGAAATGGACACACCCCTTGCGGTTGCTGAGTCAGCAGCGGTCGCGTCATCTTCGCCCTCTCATGCTGCCCCACGCCCACCATCTCCGATCACCAAGGGCAACGACAGCACTGCAAATAGGTCAACCATTCTGTTCTCCATCAGCCGACTTGTTGATGCACCCGTTCCTACATCTCAACCATCACGACACGATGACCAACAAACAAAGACAATCAATGACCGAACCCTCCTCAAGGAGGGTGAAGTTGCAAACGAAGAACCCTCCGCAGGTCGACCGGTAGGCCCATCTTCTCCTGGATTGTTCAGATCAGTGCATTCCCTTCCTGTCGGTAAGTATTGCAAGCATTTTGAAGCTTAAATTCTCTCAATTCAATTCGACAAGGCTAAGATGATCCTTCTACTCCGCTGTGATTCAGCTCTCCATATCCCCCAAAAGATCATTTTCCATTGGCTGTTCATTATTAACGCATGTGAGCAGTTATTCGGCGATTTTTTCTGAACGCCTTCAAACCATTCGAATAAAAGAAGTTCCTATTTGCAATACAATCAAAGGCAAAGGTGATATTTATCCATCAAACATCTTAATACTCTCTGCCAACTCTTCACGTCAAAATACAAAACCCAGGAACTGCTGTGCTTGTGGGTGAAAGCTGCAATTTCACATTTTCTTTCTGCGCTGCGAAACGGTTCTGGTGGTAAAACGGTTCAGATTGGGGGAGCAGGTATTCCAACTTTGTAATTTGAACAAATTTTCTAGGACAAGCCGTTGAGGAGTTATTGACCCCTTGCAATTTTTGCACCGTGGTAGGGGACGCCCCAAGTCGCTCCAGAATTTTATCACCAATTGGCATTTTTTTAACACGAGGTTAGCATTTGGGGACACTTCGCAGTAAATTTATTCTGTTAGAAAGGTCACAATAGAAAACTACCCTCATAGCTGCAAGCTATAGAAAGCTGCTTGACAGCATTCTCACCTTAAATCACCACGATCTATTTGAAGAAAAAATCAATATTTTGTGGCGCATGCACCATCGATACCCAAGGATACATTCGAAAAAATAGTTTTTAGTGCACCTTAATCACATGAGACAGTGACACCTTTGTCATTTGGATATGCTTAGCAAGAGAACATCAGACATTGGTGACGGTGTTTAGTGCCAAAATCGGAATCCATTGCTCAAATCACGTGAAGCACCAAGTGTAAGATAATATGGGCAAGTGCCATGCAGGACATGAAATTTAAAATGCTATTTGGTCAAAATATTGGTACACAATGTGCAACACCAAGAGACATAACAGAGCGTATGAAACAATTGAAGTTACAGGGGGATAGGTTTCTCTACCAGTAGTCTTGGGAAAATGAATTGGAAAATATGTCAGTCTAGCAACTTGGAAAACTATTTGCGAGTCCATTGTCTGTTCTGCGCTTCTCTGGGCATGCAATACATGCCTGACTGTGCCTACCTGTAGGGCGGTACGCAGGAACCAAATTGCATCGACATATTATGGACCTGCCCACGAGAAGGAACGCCACATTTGCGCCATCAGTACCAAATTCAAAAGGGATACCTTTAACATGTGGAATGATGTGGAGTTCATTTTCAGAATTTTAATTCGCGGCCAAAAGATAGGTACCTAATATACCTAATGAAACGAAAAGTTAATTTGCTAATTTCTTGTTTTTACGATCCTAAGATGCTTGGCTCGCTTGGTAAAGTCGTATTTCATCCTTGCTTCCTGCCGCTCATACTAATCATCATCATGATTAAGATAATGGCAATATCTTGCTTCGTGTTCATTTTTGTAGATTTCACTGATTTTCTAAGCACATGTTTTCAATGCGCATCGTGTAGTCTTTTCAAGAAACGCATAACTCAAACCTTTTTTGTATGTTTCCACCAAGCTTCGACCAAGATACAATTTCGCACAGTCTCCGTTCTCCAATCCAGTGGTGTGCACAGCGGGTTGAAGGGGCTCCACCGCCCCCGCCTCCTAAAAAATTTTGCCCCAGACTAACATTCCAATATATCGTATGCGCCACAAGTCTCCCGTCAACTGGACGAATAGAAATTGCGTGTTTTCTCGCACCGTGGCTGTGAAATTGACGCATTAGTGCAGCAAGGTGGCTATCCTCCCGATCAGCCAGAGTGAAGGCGGGCGTTCGGGGTTATCGTTCGTTCTCAAAATTGTGATTTTGGTAGGAACATGGCGTCGGGATGAGGCACACCAGCGACCAGTCGTTAATTCTCGTTTATTTATTTTATTTATTCGAGACAACCATATAGTTCGGAGGAGGTGGCCGACAGAGACGGCCACTCGAGATTCCGACTCACAAATAACCAGTCACAATGCTTCATGCACAGCTACGGTAGAATGCACAAAACATGATGGTCCATATAACGGGAAACTTACGGCGCTTACTGTATTATAAAAAATTCTTTGACCTCTGGGGACATGAGTCATCCAGTCTCGCTGTTCCAAAACAAAAATGCAGAGCTGCGACCCGTTAAATCCGGTGCATGGGGTCCAGCTGTCCCAATCCCGGTAGCGTATTTGATAAATCTGTACAAATCGGGCACTTTTCATTCTAAACCCATGTAAAAGTCCCGCGCCACAAAAAAGCAGGAAAATACTCTGAACATAGAAAATGGGTTAGATACGGTTAGGATAGGTAAGTTTGGCGAGGTTAGGGCAGATTAGGTTGGTTAGGTTAGGTTATGTTAGCTTTATTTAACTTTTTTGTCCAAGCGCCAAATCGGCACATCCCCCGATTGGCATAGATTAATAAAATACGCATCCCGGTATGGGTTTTGGAGTAGCCTACCCCCACCCCAACAGCAGATCTGGAGTACGAATAGGGCAGAGGAAAGATATGAGATTGGAACAATTTGAACATTGAGGGCAGATTCTTTTGTCGAAGGTACCTACCTTGCAAAAAGTCATTTCGACCAAAATTTGATGAATCCTTTTATTGTGGTCGGTGACATGGAGATGTTCAACGGGATGCATTTCTTTCGGTTTTAATTATGTTTTTTGTTAATCTAAAACGATTTTATTGCTTCGCTAATTTATGATGACCATTAAGATTTTCGTCGGTGCTCATCCCAGATAAGAAACCCATGCATTTTCATGTCAGGGTGTAGGCAATTTCACCACCGCGGAAATCCGTCGATACGGTAAAGAATTGGAGTTTCGTGTTCGTGTTGGTACCTGCCTATTCGAATGAGCGCTGCTTCAACTACTTATTCTTTCAATTTCTGAGGCTGTTAGAAAACTGTTAGATAAAATTTGTAAAGCAAATACTACATTGCCACAGACAACGCTGTTAGTTATAAACTGTTAGATAAAATTTGTAAAGCCAATACTCCCTTGCCACTGACAACGCTGTTAGTTATAAACTGTTTGATAAAATTTGTAAAACCAATACTCCCTTGCCACAGACAACGCTGTTAGGAAACTGTTTGATAAAATTTGCAAAGCCAATGCTCCCTTGCCAAAGACAACACTGTTGGTTATAAACTGTTTGATAAACTTTGTAAAGCCAATACTTCATTGCCATAAATACAACGCTGTTAGGTATAAATTGTTTGATAAAATTTGTAAAGACAATACTCCCTTGCCAAAGACAACACTGCTGGTTATAAACTGTTTGATAAAATTTGTAAAGCCAATACTCCATTGTCATAAATACAACGCAGTTAGTTATAAACTGTTTGATAAAATTTGTAAACCCAACACTCCATCGCCATACAACGATGTTAGTTATAAACTGTTTGATAAAATTTGTAAAGCCAATATTCCATTGCCACAGACAACGCTGTTGGTAATAAACTGTTTGATAAAATTTCTAAAGCCAATACTCCCTTGCCACAGACAACGCTGTTGGTTATAAACTGTTTGATAAAATTTGTAAAGCCAATACTCCATCGCCATAAATACAACGCTGTTAGTTATAAACTGTTTGATAAAATTTGTAAAGGCAACACTCCATTGCCACAGACAACGCTCTTAGTTATAAACTATTTGATAGAATTTGTAAAGCAAACACTCCATTGTCACAGACAACGCTGTTCGTTATAAACTGTTTGATAAAATTTGTAAAGCAAACACTCCATTGTCACAGACAACGCTGTTCGTTATAAACTGTTTGATAAAATTTGTAAAGCAAATACTCAATTGCCACAGACAACGCTGTTCGTTATAAACTGTTTGATAAATAAGTAAAGCAAATACTCCATTGCCACAGACAAAGCTGTTAGTTATAAACTGTTTGATAAAATTTGTAAAACCAATACTCCCTTGCCACAGACAACGCTGTTAGGAAACTGTTTGATAAAATTTGTAGAAAAGCAAATACTCCCTTGCCACAGACAACGCTGTTAGTCATTAACTGTTTGATAAAATTTGTTAAGCCAATACTCACTTGCCACAGACAACGCTGTTAGTTATAAACTGTTTGATAAAATTTGTAAAACCAATACTCCCTTGCCTGCCACAGACAACGCTGTTAGGAAACTGTTTGATACAATTTGTAAAGCCAATACTCCCTTGCCACAGACAAAGCTGTTAGTTGCAAACTGCTGCTTAACAAAATTTGTAAAGCCAATACTCCATTGCCATACAGACAGCGTTGTTAGTTATAAATAGTCTGATAAAATTTGTAAAGCCAATACTCTATGGTCAAACAGACAACGCTGTTAGTTATAAACTGTTTGATAAAATTTGTAAAGCCAATACTCCCTTGCCACAGACAACGCTGTTAGTTATAAACTGTTTGATAAAATTTGTAAAGCCAATACTCCCTTTCCAAAGACAACACTGTTGGTTATAAACTGTTTGATAAAATTTGTAAAGAAAATACTCCATTGCCACAGACAACATCTTGTTTTGTTCTGATGGAAACCCACCTATTCATGAGAAAGGGTGACGTCCTTATTGTTGTTTATAATCTCAGCAAATGAGTTGACTATTTGGATTGTCTTGTTCATAAACAACTAGAGTTCAAGCATCGTGGATGAGATGAGCAATTTTTAATAAAGACATGGCAAGGATAATTATTGCGCTGTGATTCCGTTGAAAATTATCAGAGCATTGCATCGCAAGGATAGGTATATTCACTATTTCGGTCCCAGCATGCATTGTCCAAAATGGGTAGGTATGTGTTTTGTCTTTGAAGACGATGCTTTCGACTTTGCTCAAAGATAAAACTAAAATTTATTGATAAAAATAAACGAAACGACGCTATGATATTCAGACAAACCGAATGTTATCCTCTCGTTTCTGGTTTTCGCAAAAGTATGAACTATGGCAATTTGATATGTGGGGCACCGTGTAATGTCCGTGCATTGTCCACGTGGGTCACAATATTGCTGGCAAATAGTATCCGCACTCCGCCATGAAAATGATCTTAAATTCCGAAATTTATCGTGATAGATGGAGTCAGCAAACTCCCCCAACAGCATTATATTTTTTAGGTAACTTCTGCATGTTGGGCATATCTATCTTCATAAAAGATTGCGATCATGCCCGTAAAACCATGGCACACGCACTGCAACTGTGATGACGTCCAAAACGTGAAAGTTGAATGAAAACATTTCGCCAATTTCTGGAAATGATGTCTGTGATTCGTCAATTCTTGAAACATGCCACATCAAAGTGCTGCATATGCTACGCCGTGTATATTTATTCAAAAACAAAACATCTGCAACATTTACCAAAAATTATTATAGACACCCCTGCAAGTTTTTACAAACCTTCCCGGTCATGGGTAGGTTTCCTTTCTCTGTCCGCCGTACAGAAATCAAAATTCGATGAGAAAAATAAAAATTGTCTGCCGAGTAAACCCAATGTGCTGAGATTGCAATTATTACTTCCACGAATTATTATTCTTGCAGTTTACGACCGAAATAATTCAAAATGGCGAACGGCGGCCACTCAAAACGGTTAAACTCTACAACTTTGGGCCGTAATTATATCAGAAAAACGTTCTACAATAATAATTCTTGAGGTGCTCAGTTCGCAACAATGAACAAAATACGAAGCTTCATTCCCAGGCATGTCAGTCGATTACTGGGTGGGGCAAATGTGACTGAACGTCTTGAAGAACGCGTAACAAACCTTTTCCTTGCAAACTTATACTCGTTAGATTTTACGGACGGGAGGGCAATGATTTCCTTTTTGGGGTTGAGAATTCAATGAATGATTGGCAATTCAACACAACACCATCCTCTCAGATGAAGGATCAGCACAGTTCAGTGGACCAGCAATTGAAGAAGGGTCCCTCCGTGTGGAGGGCCTCTTTTCTTTTATTTTCTCAGAAAAAGAGACCAGCGGCTGGAGCTCGTAAGCTCCGAATTTGCCGACAAGCATGTTAAACTCAACTTACCCAACCTAAACTCACTCAACCTAACCTAACCAACCTAACTTTACCTAACCTAATCCTAAACCTAACCTAACCTATCCTAACCTAACCAACCTAACGAATCCAAACAACCCATCCAAACCAACATAGCCAAAATTACATTAGGAGCTTACGAGCTCCAGCCGTTTCTAAAAAGAGGCCTTCGGCGATCTTTTTGATGTTGTAGGTACCTATCCTCTGTCTTATTTCTCAGTTCAATGGCATCTTTCGCAACAAGCAACTGCAGCGTAATAATCAGCTGCCAACAGCTCCACATAAGCAATCCAACGTGTGCATGATGCGAACACTTCTAAATCTGTTACTGTCCTCTCTCACTCTGTCTTTGTGCTTCCGAGAAGTAATTGTCCGATGCAACCCACTTCAGCACCAGATTTTTGCAATGTACTCAAGACACTCAAGAGCAATCAAACACCATGCACTTCAAAATCCATGGAACATTTCAAAAGCCGCAGTGGAACTAAAAACGAATCCGCATTTTGATTCGCATTCAAAGTCTTTCAGAACATGGAAGGATAACACAGAAGGCTGTGTGTGTGGTCACGTCCGCTGTCCTGTCCATGCTGAGACTGATATACCAACCGACGCATCGTTCAACAGAATATTTTGAAAACACTCTGTAGACGAGCCTTTCTGCAGAAAACCTGCACTGCGAAAAGCCATAGAATAAAATAAGTTATAAATTCGAAATTAGTTTTTATGACTTGCGGAAGACAACTAACTCCAATATGGCAAAATAACACATGTTTTTGGTTAGCTTTGACTTTGGTTGGTTGCTTTACGATTTAATTAATGATGCTCTCGCTCTCATGATGCTGATGATGGCAATGATGATCTTATCGTTGTTCATCTGTCGAAGCACACGCTATTCCAATGGGCCTGTATAGATATCCACGTTAAAGTCGTCACGTTATGGCTTGGTTTGAATTTGCGAAAAGACGGCAGGGTACAGTTCAGAAACAAATTCTGTTCGATGATGCTTTTTGCTTCTTTTTTCAGAGATATTTGAAGGATCTCCTTCAAAAGATCTCTGTTTTGCATCCTCTGTTGTGCGTCTTCCTTCCTTTCCATGCTATTTATGCTTTCGAACAGGTTCAGTCAGAAAGTTGACTCCCCCTCAAGACGACAACAAATCCACAAACGACAGCTGCCCAAATGGGCAGATTTTCGTTCGTTTTTTAATCTGCATGCGCTTATCGGCGCAGTACATCGGGGCTATGCTAAAGCCTCTATATGGTCTCTCATTATGGATTGGTAATGAGGATGGACCTTTGAATATACAGAGTCTTTCATAAGTCTCTTGAAAACCCCTGCTAATTTCAGATTTTAAATCTTTTCTTGCGTTGCTGCTTTCATAATTTCTGCCACATCTAGGGCTAAGCTGAAAGCCTACATGTCCTTGGTTTTACCTATCCTTGAGTATGCCTGTGAGGTCTGGGATCCCTTTCTTGTGTCTCATTCTAATGCTCTCGAGCGTCTGCAGCGCTCAGCCCTGCGCTTTATTTGTGCTGACTACAGAAGAACCTCGTCTGTTTCGGCAATGCTCAAACACTGGGAGCTTAGCACGCTATCTGAGAGGCGTAGGTGTCGCCGATTGAAATTTTTAACAAACTATATTGCAAGGTGGGGTGTGCCTAAATTACCTCCTTCATTTAGAGTGAGGCCTGTTTCCTCGTCGAACTGACCACGGATACCATATTGAACGGCCAATTGTCAAATTCAATAGGCATTTCAACAGCTTTTCTTTCGCACAGTCAGGGAATGGAATGCCCTTTTGCCTTCGTCATCCTTCCTCCAATCATTTGCCTCCCATCAACTAAATCTGGATCGATAAAAAATTGTGAGTGCAGTCCGGCCTCATTGACTCCCTATATTTGCCTGTTTGGCCATACTTACGGTGTGTTGTTTTTTTTTTTTTTTTTTTTTTTTTATTGTGTTTTGGTTGGTTTGTTTACTGCTTGACGTTCAACTTGATTGTTGATATTTATGAAATTATAATAAAAAATAATAAAAAATAATAATTTTATACATATCCATATAGCGTTGTGTGCTTCTGATGATACCACAACCATCACAGCACGTGAATTGAGAACAGCGACACCTCAATTCCCACAATTTCCCCAATTCTGGAAATTGAGGTAATAACCTAAGGGCACCGCACCTTCGGTATGGGGTCCGCGCCTTCAGTATGTGGTCCGTGCTACGATATGGGGTCTGGGGAAGTGCACCAGCAGGGCTCCAACGAGCAGAGATCTAAGGGGCGATGTCTGCCTGATCAGCGAAAAAAGTCTGATTAATTTTACTTTGGAAATTTTGGGATTCATTTTGGGTGAAAAACATCTCTGAGGCAACCGGCCCAGAAAGGCGCAAGATTGTTTGACGAAAGAAAAAGAATAAAAAAGATATCCTTAATTGATTCGGTGTTGTTTGTTCAGAGATATGAATGGTTGGTTTGTTTTTTGAAAATTGCACACTTTGTTTCAACATACGCATTGAACACCACAGCATTCGGAGAGGTGCCATGGACCCCATGGGTGGTACGACGACGATTATAGGACCCTTAAATTGGTGCTTAGGGTCTTTCTTGCATCCTCCCAGTTCAGTGTTCATTTTCAGCGGAACATCTTTTGGGCTGCTGCAGCTGAAGCACAATCATAAATTGCAAACTGCATCACGATGGTAAAGACAAAGTTAGTTAAAAGAACGAAACCATGCACACAGAGAAGACGCCTCTTCGGACAAAAAATTGTCCAAGAACCGTTTGCTATTTACCGTGGGGAGTTCAAGTCAGGATTAAAATTTGCTCCGGCAGCAGATGTTTGCCCCTGCCTCACCATTTTCAAAAGCGGCTGGGCAGGGTCAAAAATTTGCTACCGAAGCAAATTTTAATCCTGACTTGAACTCCCCACGGTTATTAGAATAGCTGATTAAACTGCAAGCTGCTGCAAGTGGCGTAGAACAGCGATATATTGGAGTCAAGGCAGCAATAATTATGAATATTCACCCCATTTGTACGAATATTTTCTTTGCGCCCAATATCCATAAAAACAAAATATTATGCCTACATACCTCCTCACTCCTCACCTGTTCCTCAGATGGTCAATAATTTATACTTCATGCCAATGCAATGCGGCAGGAAATAGGTATAGGTAGGTAATCCGTGCACTGTCCATTAGTAAAAGCGATAATCGTCGAAAATTGAATTAGCAATCTTGCACAAGTGTTACCCAGCAGTTGTGGAGGGCGGTCAGGAGGTAGTTGGAAACAGCTGGTTGGTTGGGTTTTGGTATGTGGTCTGTGGTTTAACCAGGACTAGAAAACAACACGCTCAATTTGGTTAAGCTGCGAGCACTAATGGAGTTTCCACTTTTTAACCTGATAGCGATGCGATATCTCGCCTTGAGAGATGACAGGACGGGAGACACTGGACAGCGTCGTGCCAGGGCTGGGTATGTAAAGGGGGCAGGTGGTTAGCCGGAGGGAAGCCTGCAGTCGCTGAAGGTGGAGCCGAAGTGTCGCCGCATGCGGGTGCCGGACGGACTGCTGTCTTTTTCTCTTTGCTCTTGCGCTGAGTTCTGGTTGGTGCGTTATCTCATTTATATGAGTCATTATGATAATTATGCTAATCACTGGCTGGGACCAATGGCTCATACCGACAACTAATAACCAACCACATAGATATCTCCATATCCTTGCAGATATTTTCGTTTTTCATGTTTCGTTCAGCTGCCAGGCATCAGAGCATGGCTCTAGTCTTCCTTCGTTGGATTCAAATGAAATCATTTACTCTTCGAGATTGTCTAAATGGCTAATGGAGTGTCACTGTCAACCCCATTTCATCGCCAAAACTGCGTCTTATCCGAACGCATATACGAGTAGGTAGGTATCTGATCAATTAAAAAGTTTCTTTCATTTGGCCGCAGCGACCAAAGTAATTAATGAAAACCCCAAAGCATGCAAGCACAAACTGAACAGTATAAGAGTGTTCACAAAGATTCAAAAATCTGCGCAGCATGGTTCACATCGGCTCTTGACTCCTTCCTTTGTCTATACTCTCTAGCACAATTTTCAAAAATCATTTGGCTTCACCTCAAGGTGAAATTTCACCCGAGGGTGAAATCAAGAAATATGGAGGCTCCAGTGCTGATTTTTGTATAAAACATATGAGCCCTGACTGACGTTATTTGCAGGAAGTCGAGTGTACTTTTTTAAATTCCCCTCAAGTCAAATTTCACCCCAGGCTGAAACCAACTTCATCCTGGAAGCTTCATTTGGCTTCCTGGTCGGTCCATTTCACAGGCACGTTGTTGTCAACTGTTTTTTTGTTGCGCATTTTTTGAAATCAGCTGGAGAGGAATGATCCCACTTTGATGAAAAAATATGCGCAATAATTTCTATTGTGAGTTTAGCGAGAATCAATCATTTTATTCAAACTCACAAAATTATTGAAAGCGATGAAAGCGATGAGGACCAAACTCAAACACACGCCAGATTTGTGGGCTCCAATTTCGGATTCCAAAGGAAAAATAGAATTTTCTATCAAGTTTTCAAAAGATCCAAAGCCTGTTTCCAAAAATATTGTCTCGGAGAGTAGATCAAAAAACTACTCAGGATGCCCAGAGAAATTGATGGTGTTTCTCTGCTTGCAAGAAGACATAGGCCTAGGCCTAAAGATTCCCGGGAATTCTTTGTTGTAGGTATAGGGTGTCCTGATGGCAACGCCAGGATTTTGCGATTCTCTTTCATTCGCGGCATAGTGGAGTAGAAGTAGTTCCTTCTACTCCGCTATGCCGCGCTCCTTTGCGATTCTCTTATCCTTCTACTCCGCTGTGATTCGCGGCATGAGACTGGCCAGGCTTGACATATACTGAAGACAAACATCGATGGGCAAGTCGTTTCTAAACCAAATGAACGAAAGGCGCAAAGTACAGTATGAGAAATAAAGACTGTCGGGTGATAGGCGGAAAAAGGCCCAGTCATCCTCGCATGATAGGCAAACGTATGACAAGCATGCGACAGAAAAAGCAGCGTTTCAGGTGTATCAGCCAATCACAGCAAGAGCATGAGGTGTCGCATTGAGATTGATTCGCCAACTGTTGACGTCGGCCTGTTCGAGGCACAACAAAGGTGAGGTTGTTTTGACATGGCACGGGTAGCGAGGCGGCAATTCTGAGTTGGCGGCAAAGCGCTGATTTCTGTTTGAAGGCTGCGGCTTTTGAAATCTTTTCAACGCTGCATCGGCCGGCCACGACTGCCATGAGCAGGTCCACAGCACAGGAACCACAGAAAACACGCAGCTGCGAATGGGCAGCAGTGCAAATGGAATGTGTGCATGCGAATCAGCTGGCATGTCGGTTGCCTCACACCTGCTTCATTTCCAAAATAGGCCTCTGGTTGAAAGCAGATGATGTCGTGTCATCCGCGCAATCAGTGCAGAGCTTTGCGTGAAAATGTATTGGGACGCTTCACGGTTTGCAGAGGAAACATTTTTGTCCGAAGGATTGGCCAGCGAATGCAGCAGTAAACTCGATTCAGTTTGTTTTAATAAAAAGCGTGAGGTCACGTTTTCTGGGGAACGACACAAGACAAAATTGCGAATGGAATGAAAAGATAAGACCATCGCAGAAATTTTGCATGCCACTGAGCTCGATTCCGAGGCACAAGAAAAACATTCCTGGTGCTCGAAATTCACAAAACAACAATGGCCGATGGTTTCTTTCCTGTTGAAATGCCTGGCCTCGTTTTCTCTGAACCCATTTGCCGCGTAACAGTTCCAAAGACCTGTCTGCCACATCCACCGCATCTCTCCACTTAGTCCACCGCATCTCGGAATCTGCCCCACCGCATCTCAAAAATTAAAAGGTTTTCGATTTTCAGATTTTCGCTAATGGGATGCTGTGGAATAGGTTTGACTCTCGGGTAGGCAACAGGTTGGGGATTAGGTCAGACTTCATTGGTTGGTTTAGACAGGTTAGGTCAGGTTAGGTTCGGTTAGGGTAACAGAAAAAATAAAAACCAAAATGTAACCTAACCTCAGCCTAACAAAACCTAAGCAACTGGTATGTGTAAACCATACAAACAAACCTGACCTAACCCATCTAACCCCTATCTCAGCATCACCTTTTCTTCCGCATCCCAATTACGAAAATGAGAGAAATGAATAACCAAAAAATTTTGAGATGCGGTGGAGCCGAATCCGAGATGCAGTAGATGCGGTGGTTGCAGTGGGAGCCAAGTCTTTGGAACTGTTTGCACATCAAAAAGGCTTTTTGTCTTGTAAATTAATTATTGTCAAAAACGCGTGGCACCGGGCACGTTTCCCAATCTCACCATTTCCCATGATATCCTTGTCCTTTCCGCGAGTTCCCGGACGCCAGTTTGCAAACCCTGCTTGACTTTGGATGGCAGGCCGGGGCCCCCACCGAGCATTGTTTTTTCCTCGAGGGGACAGGGTTGTCAGGTTCAGATAGCTTTAGGTAAGAAAAAATTATTTCTCTTTCTTGCGAAAACGGCCCCAATCGAGCATTCTTGCACAAAATGCTCTTTGCCATCAAAAGTCGCGGCAGGGTTTGTCGACCCTTCCTTTTCCGAAACATCCTCTCTCGTCCCATGCTCTCATGTCTCACACATTTCTGTCCTTTCCTGTCCCGCCATGCATCCTTTGTCGCCCATTAATTCTTGTCCCCTTCTTTCCCGGTCCCATTAACAAGTAGGCCCTGATGTTTCAATAACTAGTCCCACAGCTCAAATATGGTTCCCAACAGGTGGGTTTCCTGCTTTGCAGAAAGGGCTCTCTTGCAGACATCGGGTTACCCCCGGGTGAATTTATCCTCCTCGTTCTCGCGCGGATATATGGCCTTCAAAAAGTTGCTTTGTCCCTTTATTTAAATAAATTCTGCAGGGCGGTTTCAGATCTTTGAAAAGTGAAACTGACCGTTTTTTGGCATTTTTAGGAGCATCAGCTCCGCTTAAATACATGTCAGAAACTATTTACTCACAGGACACGAAACTGAAAATAAAAGGCCAAGGAGCAACAAATGGGCAGGGGACTGAAGAGTCCGAACCAAGCTACTTGGTCGACCTGGTGCCAGTCATCCCAGACACAAAGCATGAGGATGGTTCACAAGAGTAGGGGTTCGCACGGCCTCCCAAATGACCCCAAATTCCGCAATATATTGGGGTATTTATGGAGGAGGGAAAAATTCGTAGCAGACCAATAAACCCATTCTATTCTAAAATGGGGCCGGAAAATGGTCTGGGAAGATAGAATTGCAGACATTGAGGTGCATCTGCATGTTGAAATAAAACCAGCTGAAAACAATTCTTGGAGGGCCTTTGAAAAAGGGGGAAGCAGTAACCACACATCGATTTCCGAAAGCAGGACGTGTGAGATGACCAGAACGTCCAGACAGGAGATTTGCCGTGGCACAAATTGTGTGTCCATCCTCCCTCGACGAGTAACGGAGGTCGGAAAGACAGACTTAAGTGGCCTGTCTGTTAGTCCTTAATTCGGATGGGACTTTAAGAAGGAGGTACCGGGTTCAGCATCACACTGCGCACGTTAAAAGAACACCTCGTTACAAGTCCATGGCAGAGGCCTGGCAGGTGACATGAACACAGAAGCCACTTGGTATCACTCGCCGACACTGACCAGTAATCCTGCGAGTTGGCTTGCCATTAAAACTGGAAGTGTCGACATAAGTTGTGACATTTGGTCTTAGTGCCTGGAGCGGTGGATACTGCAGCAACTGACGTCGAGGGTATATGCCGGTACCTCGCCCATTTGGGAACCTAGTGGATTGGGTGCCTGGAGCGATGAGTGCTGGAACAGTTGCTCGGATGTGACATTTGCCGGTACCTCGCCGGGACGCGCTTTTCCAAACCCTGCGGCAACTTTGGATGGCAGATTGCGGTTTCTGCAAGAATGCTGGATTGGATCCCCGTATTAGTGAGAAAATAAAATGTTTTTTTTTCTCACCTAAGGCTATCTAAACCTGACCTAACCCCGTCCCCTCTCGGAAAAAAACAATGCTCGGTGGTGGCCCCGGCCTGCCATCTAAAGTCGCAGCAGGGTTTGTAAACTGGCTGCCGGGCCCCCAGTTGATGGCACAACTAAACACAAATAAGGTCGGACAGCCAGCCGCATGGCTATCTGTCCATGAAGACTCCAGAATAAGAACAAGAAACAAAGTCGAATGGAGAAAATAATACCCTCGGCCCAATCTTACTGCGGAATTTACAGGCCCACGACTGTTTGTCAACAACAACCATGTTTGCCAACAAACTCAAATTGTCAAAGCCTTTTCATCTATACCTAATTGCAGCGATTAAAATTGGCCGATTTGAAAATCTCAAAATATACCAACACATGGCATGGTTCGTAATTTTGGTGACCTTCTCTCATATTTCGGATCTCCAAAATGGACGGGCTCCTCAATTTTGAGCAGTTTCTCTGTTGGATCACTTTCCTGTTACCAAAACTTTTTCCTTGGTCCAAGAATTTTTTTCAACCAAATTCGAAGAATAAGAAGGGCATGAAAAGCTCCTCGGCGGCATCATCGTCAGATTTTTCCAGGCAGTTGTTTTTGCCGTGTCCTCCAAATCAAATGCCGCAGAATGACAGCAAGTTTTTGACAACAAAGTCCCGGCAGCTGCACATGCTTTCGCTGGAACCAAAGGAAAATCCGTTTTTCATTTCAAGCCGCGCAAGAATGGACAGATTTTTGTCGGCAGACTTTTTCAGATTGTCGGTCCGAAACAGATTGTCACTCGAACAATTGGCAATGATAAATGCTGCAATGTTCTCCTTTGCGCATTATTGGGAGTGACAATCTGTTTTGGGCAGACGATCTGAAAAAGTCAGCCGACAAAAATCTGTCATCATTCTGACGCGGCTAAAGAATGCATGCCAACACTTGAATGCATGCCAACAGTGCAGACAGAACCCGCATCCAAAATCTGCGCTCGCACCGTTTTCCAGGCGGTGGGTGCATTGGCATCTACTCTCGATCAAAGAGACAACGGACAAAGGCGATGCCATCAAGGAGTATGGTATTCCAAACAAAGCAACTCAGCGCATTGCGCATTGCGCAGCGCTGAGTTGCTCTGTTTGAAGTCAGCTGTTTATGTTGACCGATTCGACGATGACTGCAATTGGCCGCCTCTCGCTTCTGACGTTTTCGATAAACTCACGCCTCATCCAAGCACTGCAAGAGCGGTTACTGTCTGCTGCGCCAGCCCCAATGCTTTCGAACACCCGACAGTCAATTTTTCCAATGCTGTACCTAATCGTAAATGGTCTACTGGAGAGCGAAACAAACTCTATGCGTAAGAGATCTATAGCCAGGAGTTGTTGAACAGAGCACGAGTGGTGATTGAAGCAGCGAATATGTTTCCTGTGGAGCCCATATGTTCCACCGTGAGATAGATCCTCAACGAAGTCCTGTTGTTTGGCAAATTCTGAACATCCGCACGAATTTGGCTGCCCTCATGACCTCTCAGATTTGAAAACGCTTCTTTTCAAAAATTCAAACATTGAACCCCTTCAAAATTTGTTAACAATATCACACTCCCTCAGAATCTGTTGACAAACATTGATCCCCTTCAGAATTTGTTGACAAATGTTTTTGAACCTTACAGAATTTGTGGAACTACTTTTGAACCTCATCAGAATTTGTTGTCAAGCATTGAACCCGCTTAAAATTTACTTGGAACTTGAAAAAGACGAGTGGCAAATTTTTAACTTTCAAACAAAATCACCAAAATTTCGACCAGGTGCGTTCGAAATTAAAAACACGTTTACGGCAAAAAAACTAATCAAATCACACCAAACCTATGTAACCTAACCTGTAACCTAACCACACCTCTGCCTGGTGTCAACCTATTCGAACTGCGTGGTGTCAATCTGCGAGTTGCATAACCTCACTAAGTGGTCTCAATCCACTGCGTAGTGTCAGGTGTCAAAAAACACTTCAGTATTTTTCAAAAGATTTGCCAAAACATTCTTGGCAGCTCGAAGGGATTAAAATTTTTGCAAAAAAAATCGCAGACGATTTGTTTGTATTTTGCAGATATCGAAAGTGTGCTGAAAATTAATTGAAATCACGACTCATCCGTCAATGTTACCTCTAACATCTTTCGACATGCGCTGCGGCTCTTGACATGTAATATGAACAGAATGAATGGAGATAGGTGGGTCGAAAATCCTTCTGCCGCGGGGATGGGGAAAATTTCAGGAACATTATGCAACAGGAACCCATCTAAGCTGAGTGGCTGTTGGGAGAACTTGGCCGAAAAATAGCCAAGGCTCGCCGCTCGCGCGGTTGTATGAAACTTCTTCCTCATATTTCACACTCAAATGTTGAGAAATTTTCGCTCTCCCCCCCACCGCCCCCTCGCAGCAGTTTCGTCGCGACAAAACGATTTACTCGAGGCTAAGTTCCCAGCACTTAGCGGGCCCCTCGGGGGCTCAAACTTCAAACCTCAAACTCAAACTCAATTCTCAAGAAAAGCAGCACAATCAAACACAATTCGAAGACCGCAATAATAATTGCATTAGCTTCAAACAAGGTTTCGTAATTTGGTGTTGGCGCCTCTTGCAGACAAGCACCAAGCACCAGTCGTGGCATGGCAAACTATGCACCCGACGACCGCACCGGCTGATTATCATTTCCTCAAGATTATTGCCGCGCAGCTCTTGCTCTCTCAGACCGTTTTTGTTTTATTCTTCTAGAGTAGGTATATGTTCAAAGGCGATTAACCCACCACATCATATAGCGCACCACGACCTGTGAAATAAGCTTCGGTATAAGCCGCAGTTCCGAAGGAACACAGACATTTTTCGCTTTCCGATCTGCGCAGGGGGGGATCTTGAAATCCAGATCGAGTGTAGGTCGTGTTGTGTTTCAACATTAAAAAAATTAAAAATAGCGCCAACTCCGCAAAAGAGCAGCCACTTTCTTGAAATAATCTGCATTCTTGAGGCCAAGCCCCACTTTACCACTGTTCTTCAGACTTTCTTTCTTCACTTGTGGGTGCCATAAGCTATACCCATTCCTGTGCGTGTCTTCATCAGAGCTATAAAGACCAACCAACTCACCATCCCTCATTTTCAATCTATCCCTTCCTGTAGCTAGTCAAAGTGTCTATCTCCTATGAGTTACGAAATCACAACCAACCCACTCATATTCACCTCCCACAAACCCCCTCTTAACAGCCGCGATTGTGAATGTAATCAAAGTCATCCAAAGATATGTCAACTTGTGTTAAGTGTTGCCTGTCGTCTGGTCTGGCCATTGTGGCCGGTCGCCCCCGGTGTCGTGTTCATCCTGTCGTCTGCTCTGCTCTCCTGAAGAGTGGACATTAGGCACCTTTGTCGTGGGAGTCCTATCTTCTACCATCTAGCTGGAGAACAATTCCCTCCACATCTCTGTTTCTAGTGGCTTCCTCCTAGCCCAATTCCCTCCACCATCCTCCCCTACCAAGCTATATGGCTGTTCTTAGATTTTTAATCGTCCCATAAAAATACAGATCATGTTGTGACAATCCTCAGACAGAAGGAGCCAAGTCCATTGACGGGTAAATGGTGTATCAAAGGTGCCTCGGCACCACTGCACTTTTCTAATAAACATCTATCTTTGTGGTAAAATCAGAAGTATCCTTGGCAGATATCTGAAAAAGCAGGTCCCTTCCGCAATTTTACATTCCCTTTTTCAAAGTCAGAGAGATGGCGGTGTTCGATTTCGCAAAAACGCTCGTTTCGGGCGACTAGCTATATCAGTTAAATCCTCTGTTATGCCTCTCCACGCACGAAGAAACTTCGCTGGTACTTTTGCAGCTGTTGTTCTGTTTGCAGCTGTTCTGTTTGCAGCTGTTGTTGTCAGTCGCTCTCATTCAACCAAACCAAACATGACCTAACAAAACCTAACCTCGTCTAACATACCCTTGTCTAACCTAATCGAACCTATCATAACGCTTTTCTATATCCTTGCATGCAATGACCATTCCTAACCGATCATAACCCAACTTGCAGCAATTTTCTAAAAGGATGGAACATGCTAATTCGGGGCTCCTGCCTTGCATTTCTCTTTGGTGCAGGAAATGTGAATAAGCGTACCGGCCAGTGTTTGAACCGTCCACGAATGGCCATCCACACGCATTCCACAAAATCCACACTTTTGCCGCCGCATAGCAACGAGGCATATCCATCTAAACGAATCAGAACTGCCATCGGCAGGAAGCGAGCGATTTTGCGTCTCCTGAAGAATCATAGAAAAACGAGAGCTTCCATCAACCACTGAATAGTTAGTTCCTTAACATTAAAAGACATAAAACGAGTTAGTAATTTTGTTTTGAACGGTCCGGCATCACCAATATCATTCCAACACTGAGTCGGGAGTCACGTCCTTCTAAAGCTTCCAGCCTCCTCTGCAGTGCAGATGAAAATCTATTCCAGCAGTATCCAGTTGATACTCGAGCAGTCAAAGAAGGTACCTGCAATGCAAAACAATACTCGACTTGCAATGTAAAATCTTCGAGACCACGTGGATACTTAATGAATTCCTGTGCCTTATCTCCCAAAATATCTGACCGCAGACGATCGCTACACAATTTCCATTTCCAACTACCATTGGATCAATGCTTGCACATTTCAGTCTTCTTTTATCCCTCGAATCCTGCGTGGATGGAATGATCTCCCAGGAGACTCGCCACTGACCAAGAATTATTTACCCGTCACAATAAAGTATTCTTTTTAAGTTGGTTTATTGTTTGTGAATTACAAGATTTAGTTCATAAATTTGGTTATTGGAATGGAAATGCGACTGCACCATAAATTTTAATGGTGTGTTTATAGATATAAGTGGCTGTTTTATGAATGTTTGGTTATTCGTCTTGTAAAAGGAAACCACATCGACTCTTTTCACACATGTATTTGTGATAGTTCGCAAATTCTTATACGCAAATGAAACTAAATCGAAAATGAAATGCGAAATCCGCCCCATTATGATAACGAAAATGTCGGTGATTTTTCCCCTAAGCCACTATAACCCTAATCCTAGGCCAAAACTTCATTGCTTGACCCTAAGTTGGGGAGGTTTAGATTTAGCGTCAGGGTCGGTTATAGCAAAAGATAAGTTTAAGGAGGACTTTTTAAGTTTCCGGCTGGTGGTATTACCCAACAGATCGTTCGAGCATGACTCTGCGTGAATCTTAGCGTGAAGTTTGGGTTGGAGCAGCCACATTAAACTACAGAGTTTTGGCCATTCATTCAAATATCGCAACAGTTAAGTTTTGTTTCGTTCCCTGTTCATTTTAGAACATTATGATGACCGTCGTTAGGAATTTAAAAAGTGTAATGCAATGCAATGTAATGTAATGTAATGTAATGTAATGTCAAATGTAATAATGTAATGATGAAGAATGTTATTATGTAATAATGTAATAATGTAATGCATAATGTCATAATGTTTTGTTGTAATGTAATGTAACGTATTGTTATCCAATGTAATGTAATGTTTTGTAATGCAATAATGTAAAATGTAATGTGTGTAAAATGTAATGTTGAAATGCAATGTAGTAATGTAATATAATGTAATGTAATGTAATGTTTTGTAACGTAATAATGTAAAATGTAATGTTGCAATTTGATGTAATGTAATGTAATGTAATGTCAGTGAAAATCAGAAATGTTCAATTAAAAGCAGAATAGTGTTCTATCTTAAATGAAATGTGTCTATACCAAACACCCTGATAGAAAAGTAGTGGCAATAGTAATGTCGTGGATAAATGAGCCAAGCCAAAACGTCCTCTTGCTAAAACTGAAAAGTAGCTATCATGCGTCGCCTCATTCGCCGCATGATGATTTTGGAGAGCAAGGAAACTGAAACAGACGAGGGCATGCCTTCCTTCCGCTGAAAAATGTCAGCAATACCAAAAGTTAAAAGTTTTAAAACCTGAAACCTCGCAAATTTTTTTCTTTCTTTGAGGGAAGTTTTGGCTCAGAGAGCATTTTAAAAAGATGTCGTGCTGTTCATAAAGTTTATCGCATTCAATCCTCCGTCCACACACGGATCATTCAATATTTCTGGCGTTGACCCACGCGTTAATTTTTCTGCTCTCCAGCGGGAATTCTCAATTAATAGTCTGGCTCCTAGGAATATGCGAATATGGAATGTCATGATGCAGGTCCAATTTCATACATGATTCCCGAGAATCATTTTATCACTAACCCGAACCCCAAATTTAGACGAAGCCAAGGTATCCCCCACAAAATGGGAGAGCGTGCTTAGCTTTAGTAAAACTTACACTAAACCTAACCCTTTGCTTAACGCGAATCCTAACTCAAGTTTTGCTAATGTGGGGGAATACCAGCGTTCAGTTGCATATTCCAATGTATTGTACCCCGCAAAAAACAAGAGAAAAATGTGTTTTGTTATGCCGGAATTGTCTCCGCTGCTGTAATCACTTGCTGTTTCTTTGTGGTGTTTTGGAAGCCAACAAGTTTCTGCATCTGATATCTGACACGAAATCGTAATTGCATCAATCGAAGCACCGATTCCTGGCCCGAAAAGCAACGCTGACTTTCTCTTGTTTTTTGCGGGGTACCATACCTATGAGCTCTTATGGTTGTTGAGCAGAAAGATGGTGAATTTATATCTGCACCTGAAATGTCGAAGATAATTTCACTCACGCAAATATCTTACCATTTTATTTGCACCTACAGAGATGAGAGACGTCTCTATATTTAACCATTTGACCGTCACTTTTATTTGAATTACAGCTTGCGTGACAATTGGCGAGCCCAGCACAAATTCAAAAGTGCCCGACTGCTTCCGGAAACGAAAATTAAAAGAAAAAAGCGCGAAGGTGAAACGATTTGTCATTCAACATTGGTCCTACCCTGTACCAGAGTGTATTTTAAAAGCGACAATCCGACAACATCAGAGCCAACCTGAGCATGGCTTGAGTGAACGAATATAGAAGCAGCATTCTGTCGTTTTGGTACATTTAAAACACCTCTAATGTTCGTTCATGATCTGAAGGCGATTGTGCTCAATGAACGAACATAAAATTGTCCACGCAATTACAACTGCTCATGGTGCAGTCTCCAGCGTGAACACGCATCGGCCAAGACCCCACTGCTAATCAGCTTATAGCTATAGGCAGATAGGTGTGTGTGTGTGTGTGCAATCAAATAATTCGATCGGACGAATGTGCCGGATGCATGCGCATGCCTTATTGCTGGATTGAGTGTCTCTGGCTGGATGTCCATGTCGTCTGATGTCCCTCGGTTGATCCAGAAAGTTGTATGTGCGTGTGTGTGCGTGTTAGATGTGTGCTTCTGTGCATGTGTATTTGTTCTAATTTATTCACATCACAGCTCACTAAGATCAACCACATCATCAATGATCACAGTTGTGTTTGTGATGCAAATTATTTCGAGACACTAATTGGTCCAATTCCATATCTGCATGCATCTGATCACTGTCTTCGGGCTCGGTGCTGTTGATATCTACATCTGATCTGACACTAATTAGTTCTAGATGCTGTATAGTTCGTTTTTCCTTGTTTCTGGGTTGCAATTCTCAATGCAACTGATATTTTTTGGAAAACCAAAAATGGTCAACCACGTCACACATCCCAAAAAACGAGTTCATATACCGAAGTTGGCATTTGTGAAGTGTGTGACCATTGCTCTCTTCAGGGATTTTATGATCGAATTCCGATATGACATAAAATGAAAGCAAATTTAACTCTGAACCTGACTTCCCTTTGGACCAATCGACGGCGGATATGATTGATGAGGACATTAAGTGTCAGTGAAGTAAAAATAGTCTCTTGACACGTTTAGCTCTCCTTGGGCACATCAGCAGTTCTTTTTGATCCTCGTAAACGATTCCGTGGTCTCATGCTTCATGTTCCAAAATTCCTGCTGGATCATGTATTCGTATTGTAACGGCAGTCCCGAAAGTTGGAACCAGAAGTTCCTTATCTTTTTCTGTCGCTTAGCTGGAAACACTCTTGTTCATTGATCCCAGTTGGCTGTTGGGCATTGAAGTTTCTTTGCACCCGGTAAATTTCATAAAACTCTACCAAGATCAACCCAGAGCTATAATTATTCTTCGCTCTGGATCAACAGTATCTGTCCCCGATTCCCTAACCTCAGACTTGCCTCTAACCTCTCTCGGTATCATTTTTGCACGCCTATTACAATAGTTTACTTGCTCTCGTACCATATGCAAAATAAATGCCAAATGAACTGGAAAACTTCCATGGTCAATAATTGTTCGTTCCCATTCGAAAAAAAAAAGGAAACCATGCAAACAATCGCCGTTGTAGGTACCCAGGCCTATTTCTCTTACTTGAATTACCTATTTGCTCTAAAATGATCACCTGCTTTGCGCGAACACATTATAAGTTACACGTAGGTGCTTCGAGTTCACAATTCTAAGGACCTTGTCCGGAGGTGGATAGTTCAAGTTTACAATTCTGAAGGACTTGTTACGTCCATTGTCTCAGGTATCGCCTTTCCTGTGAGACCCAAATCTGTTGCTCATTTGTCAATGACATCTATTACGAACAATTGAACGCAAATACGGGAAAGTTGTTATTTTCAATGACTTGAGAAAGACATTTGACTGTGTCCCACCAACCTTTTGACTGTTACCGGCTCTCATGAAAGTCACCAAGAATCTTGAGCACCCAAACTTCTTTTAGCCATTTCACTTCAGCAAATACAGAGTAAGCACAATAAAATTTGGTTAAATTCAACAGAAAAAAGGCTGAAACTCTCAGCTCGAAAGCAACAGAAACTCACATTATAGAATTTGTTCTTAGAATTCATCCTGCGAACTGTTGTCCTTGTCACAGATATTTGTCCAAATTGTGTCTTCTTGCCTGGCGGGCCGGTCACTGTGTGGCCGTTCACGGGACGTTTTTTTTTTCGTTCTGCATGATATTAACGCCGTACCTCAAGGAAGTGTTATCGGCCCACTCTGCATATTTCTTTTCATACCCCATTGTTGTAGTCTTTCGGCTGCCTTGCGGCAGCATTGTCAAAACAAACAAAGAAAATTAAATAAAAAATGTCCGTAATGTTGAATGCAAAAAGATTTGGGGAATCCGCGTGAGCAGGTGATCTTTGAAATAAAAAATGCATGCATGAACTCGTAAAAAACAAAAGTTGTCTTTGAATAAAAATGCGTCCAATGATCGTTAATCTTGCTGAGAAACAAACACACCAACAAAATTCGTAATTTCGCCACAAATGCAATAATTTATTGATAATTCTGGGCTCCAAATTCCTGCGATGTGGGGACTTTCTTCGATGTGCCTTTTCGCCTGATTGGGAATATTGGACCGCTTAGCATGATAATCGTATTTGCCCGCATAGGCCTTGTTAAACATTTCACAGCAGCTGTAATTCCGGTAACTAACGTCCAATGCACAAACATCTTTTGTTAGACCTTGATCAGAAAACCTGAAGTTTGCACAGCTGTATCTGACAAGTTTGCTCTCAAGTGATCTTTTTGACCTTTCCTGTTCCAGATTTCTCAAGGACCATTGGCGAAGACCTTATTATACCAAGCCTAAATCATCGGAATTCTCTCTCGGAAGCTCAAGTGACTCGTTTGAGAGAGAGAAGCAGCCTGATGCCTCCTTGCTCACTGGACAGCCAGCGCAATCGTCAATCGTCGCCTCTCCGAATGCCACCGTTTTCAGTTGGAAGTGGCTACAATTCACCACATGGCTACTTCCACCACCAGACAACCATCCCCAACGAAACGACACCCGAGATCCAACAATTCCAAACGCGCTGGGAACCAGTGACGTCATTTGAAGGTGTTCCTGGTCAGCAGCATCATTTTCCCCACCAACGATCCCAGCTGCGTCATCATTCGATGTTTACGTCATCAGTAGCAGGGGAGGAGCATCACCAGCAGAGTAGCAGGTGTAATAGCAGCAGCGATCGATGCAGCAGCGACGAACTTGATGACGACGAAGACGAGGACATTGTTGTCGGAATGGAAGAGGGGGAGGGGCTTGATGTCGAAGGGGGAGAAGCCTGTTCACCTGCCGCCTTCACGTCTGCATCGGTCAAACGAAAGCAGAGGAGATATCGGACTACCTTCACTAGTTTTCAACTGGAAGAACTTGAAAAAGCCTTCTCGAGAACACATTATCCTGACGTTTTCACCAGGTAAGACAGGACACACACAACTGATAACATTGTTGGTTAACACTTCAAAGTCCGATATTGTGGGTCGGTCAAGCTGGTTTCCATGCCTCCGAGGATGTTGCGTTTTAAGGACATACCAGGGACCTTATTAAATTGGCTCACTTGGTGATCACCGTGAGTCCGTGAACTTAAACTCAACGTTGTTGGAGTTTTGTTCAAAATGGGCCAAAAACTTAAAAATTTACCTGATGAGCGACGCAGAGGAAAGCTTGCTTCTTCACGTAAAGGACACGACGTGCTGTGGCAACTGTGCTGTTCCCTTGCAGAACTGTTTGCCCATTTGACAGAAATCTATAATGACGCAAAAAGTAAGTTTTCATGAAAGGAGTCCATTTCCACATGGACAATATGAGGAGCACAAAAACAAACGTGAATAGGTTCGAATGCTCAGAAATAGACCCAAAATAGATTAAAGCGTGAGGCATGCCGAAGACGGCATTGCGAGCAGATTGAAGTGTTTCCACAGATTCGACGATTCAGCACGATGATGAGAAAGGAAGGATGATGTATCAGACGGACATTACGAAGGACGAGGAGAGTTGTTGAGTCTGGAGAGCGGATAAGAAGACGAGATGTAGAGAGAGGAGAGTCGATGATAGAGTGGACAGTTGACTTAGAGATAGATAGAGGGGAAGTAGGGAAGAGAGCGCGAGAGAGAGAGAGAAAGAGAGAGAGAGAGAGAGGAGAGGAGAGAGAGAGAGAGAGAGAGAGAGAGAGAGAGAGGAGAGAGAGAGAGAGAGGAGAGAGAGAGAGAGGAGAGAGAGAGGGAGAGAGGAGAGAGAGAGAGAGAGAGAGAGAGAGAGAGAGAACAGAAATCGTGGACAATTGAAATAAGCATGTCTGGGCGTGGTAGGGTTAGTAAGTGAGAGTGAGGATGAGTTATCCCTATGTGAATTAAAATAAGACTGGGTTTATGAAAACCCGCCAAGCACATAAGTTGAGGGCAGATAAATTGGATGATGGATGTCCTATGAGAAGACCTTCCCTGTTAACAATTTCCAACTGTATTCGTAATGTGTGCTGGCCCATGAACCGATGCTGTCTATGATCTATTTCTTTTTCTTTGTCGGTTTCTTTCACTGTTTGGTTTGGAATTATCTAAAGGTTCTACAAATGAAATCAATGCAGCATGGCATGGAATGAGCTTGCCAACTGGGATTTTAATTAGCTTTGTTTCTATACAGACACTTATACCATATTCAAGTAGGCAGGTATATGTACCCAGGTAGGTACCTGCCTGATTTGGTTCTCGTTGGCTTTGGAAAATTTCCGAAAATTTGAAAAGGAGAACTCCAGCAGTGAAGCTTGTGGGATACCTGTACCATGCCATGCGGGTGGCCACCGTGCAGGAAATCAGCAGGGCTGCCCAAACACAGATCGCCTCCCTTTCCTCTGTGCTGCACGCGTAGAGGGAGGGCGACGGGAGGTGAGGCGGGTGGGAATCACGTGGTCGACAAAGGGAGAGGGGAGGGCGAATCAACTCCAGAATTATAATTGATGAGTTGTTTTAATTTTTAATAAACTTCATGAGATAAATGGACTGTGGCCACATGGCATCCACCGCATGTGCCTCAATTCACGGCGAGGCTTCTGCTGCGCAATGACCAGCGAGCTTTGAACTTCGCCTTCCTCAAAATCCAAGGAAGGTGGCCGGTGTGGCAGTGCTGTCGGAAACGGGCCTAAAATAATTGCCCAACAACTGTGAAAGGTTATTAGCACGATCAGCGGGGATCTGATCTGATCTCTGCTGAGGTGCGCTGCCCTGCCGCCGACGAACGGAAAAGGGTCCTTTGTTTTTGGAGTGGGATTGCGGGAACCGATTCCAAGCGGCTCTTGTGTTTCCTTAGCACCCAAGCCGATTTAATTCTTGTACTGTCTCACTCTCCTCTCTCCCTTGCTCTCTCAGTCTCACCTGCCGAGATTTATTCATCGGCACTCGAGCACACGGCCCACGGAGCCCACGGGACAGACGCGGTGGTTGCCCTTGTAGTTGAATTGCCACAAAAGCGAGCGAAAAATGAATGATATCCAACACACAGACATAAAAAAAACAATCATAAAAACGCAAGCAATATTTGCCCGCTGTGTTGTTTCACCTTTTCGTGTGTGTGTGTGCGTGTGTGTAGAGCCATGCCGAACCGACCAGTCGTCAATGGAGCAGCAGCATGGTTCCAATAACCATTGCGCGAAAAGAAAAGGAAAAAACCAAAGCGAAAGAAAAAAAACAAAAGGATGCCGATCCATGCCATCTGCAA
This sequence comes from Sinentomon sp. SZTP_YWyxl, assembly GCA_030068105.1. Classification (NCBI taxonomy): domain Eukaryota; kingdom Metazoa; phylum Arthropoda; class Protura; order Sinentomata; family Sinentomidae; genus Sinentomon; species Sinentomon sp. SZTP_YWyxl. Next base: position 49,609 of record JASGXE010007256.1, read on the forward strand.
TTTCTTCGGTGCAGACCGAGCAGCGCTTTTTTTTTGCTTTTCGAAGTTTGCTTCCGCTCTATTCTAAGTACTGTATGGTTTTGGAACCCATCGCAATGGTGCAAACTTGTCAGTGAATAGATTCAGAGGGTGAATCTGTGAGTATTTATTTGCGATTCCACTGAGCATGGTTCATTTTCAGTCTCATGTAGAGAAATTATCTTCTGGGTAAAGATACCTGCCCACACCACTCAAACAACATTTATAGTGGTGTGTCTGTCCTGTCTTTGACTTGCTTGATTTTAGAATTTTTTTTTAGTTTTTTGTTTGCTTTCCATGCTTGTAAGAAGCATGTCTTTGCTTTCCATGTCTCTCGTCGATGAATGTTTTTGTCCGAAGATCACACGTGCAATTCTGATTCTGATTTTGATCTTTTATGTTTCATTTTCAGGGAAGAGCTTGCCATAACAATCGGGTTGACAGAAGCTCGCATTCAGGTTAGGATTCTTATGCCATGCTTTAGCCCATTGCTTATGCCTACTATGAGGTCTCTCGCATCACCTGAGGTCGTTTGTGCCATCCAGCCAAGCTCGAACACCAGATCCAGCCGATATCCTTTGAGGTTTTGAACATATACCTATCTGTCAAAAAGTTTCCTACTGCATCGGAACATTGCTGACAGAGGCGCCGCCCTGGCGGGAGTTCCCAAACGCAGCAAATTATCCTGCGCGCAGGCAGGAAAGAAGAGGTAAAAAATAATCTTTGCGGAAAAAAGGGATCATGCAAACCGACCAGCGCCAAATTGAAAGGAAGTTATATCCTATCCTCTCCTACACTGGGAAGGGAATAGAGCCGACAAATTACAAATTTTTGTTTTGTTTTTCAACCATATAATTTAGATTAAATAATCGTTTATAACCTATTATGCCAGTTCATCTCCAATTACCGTTCGTTCGTCTGTCTGTATGTTGGAACGAAGGGAGGTAGGAGTTGAGAACGGCAATAACATTTCCGTGGCACATATACCTACATATAGGTATAGGTAATTTCGAATAGCTGCATCCCTTCCTCCCCCATGCGTGGGGGGTACCTATCCGCTTGAGATCAGTTTTTTGGCTATCGTGTTCCTATTCATATTCGTTTTATGGCTCAACTCACCTTTGTCTAATTTCATCAGTTTTTGATTTCATTCGATTGTGTTTATGATGATCCTATACGAATTCATCATCATTTTGTTTGTTTGTATGATATACCTGATGCACTGCTCTGCTCTTCCCGCAACAAACAATGCTGCGAATGAGAACTGCAATAACATGAGAGGGAGTAAGAGGGATGATGGGACAAGATGAACAAAAAACGGGAATAAATTGCAATAATTAATTCGATTATACAGCCGAAATCGAACTGCTCCATTTTCTGTTGTTCACCCAACAGGCAACAATACCTAATGTATTCGAAACCTGGCATGGAAGTGAGGGAGATGGAAGTTTACCTGTTCACCGCCCATGCACACTGAAATCTGAAATTGTTACAAGTCCTATACGTAGATGCGCTGGTTGGGATGAAGGACTCTCGGGAGGAGGGGAGGATGCGATGTTCCTGAAATGTTCATGTTTCGGCCTCAAATCCCAAACATACACTTGAAAAAATATTTGACAAAAACTCATCCAGACAGACGTGGCCTGCAGGAATTGTTTTACGATGATCACAAACGACAGAGGCCGGAGAAACGTTGTCTGACCCACACACAGTGAAAACCGATACACCATTGGTACTTTGCAGTATTGGCCTTATGAAAAAAACTCAACCGGGGAGGCTCTGTTGTGGGAAGTTAAATGACCAACCATCCCATCAGGACACAAGACCACTCGGTCCCAGGCGGTCATGATGACCTTGTCCCAATGATTCTTTTCACCGCACGGCCCCACCTTGCCTCGTTCACGGCCACTTTTGTCCCACGGTCGCATTGACCTGCGGCTGCGATCGCAAAACTTGTGACTTTTGAATTTCTCATGGGGGAAAAAGAGAATGGGAACAAACCCCTGAAAAATTTAAATGATATGCAAAGTGCGAAATTTGGGGAGATGAGCATTGCAGCTTTTGAATTGTAAGGGGCAACAGTGATGAAACCAGAGAGATCATTGGTTTCATCCCAGGCAGAGAAAGAACTTCATGAAATTCTGCTATCTTCATTGAAGACTGAAATGACGTCGATGGCGTCCCCCCCTCTCTCTCTCTCTCCCTCCCTCCCTCCCTCCCTCCCGCCCCCCAAAGAGTAAGTATTTCGGTTGTGGTAAAAGACAAAAAAATGCAGTGTGCTCAAAGTGACCAGAAAAAGGCAGCAACGGGTTTTCAAAAATGGCATCTGAAAAATTTGCAAGGCACATTGTTCCCCGAAAAGGGCACTACTCCGTTCATCAAGAGTCATGAAAATTGTCGGTGGCACCAATAGTGAATCAAGCTACCTCAATGGCTCCAGGCACCTCAATTTGAATGGCAATTCAAAGTTCTGCAGATTTTTGATGTTTGAATACAAAGTTCGAGGATGGTTTGAAAACAGAGAAAATATGTCAAAGCTTAATTTGACGACAAAGTGTTTGTCTTCCGAGAAAAGCGCTGATATTTTTATTCACATTGCGATGCGTTGAGGTATGCTTGATACGAAATTCAGAAGGTCATCACTGGGTTTTATTGTTGTGAAATAATTTGCTTCAGTTCAACGCACTTGGGTGAAGGCCACGGGTTCTGTATCTAAGCAACATCACGGATCACTAACCGGATGGTAAGGCACTTTTGACATCCACCAGCCCACCACATCAAAGATCCTATACATCAGAGAATAGGTGCATTCGTAAACTGGCTGTTGCACTAGCCAGTAGTGTCTCATGACAATGGTAGATGGGTTTGTTGCAGTTTTGAGATGGTTATTTTACGGGAGCCGCTATTAACCTGGGTGTGCCGCTTCTTTTAATCCGGGTGCATGCAGTGCGTAGGCGTACGGTTTTCACACAGCTAAATCTGGATCCGGCAAATGTGGAAATGAGAACTCAAGAAGAGATTGCGAAACTGAAATTATAGCAGGGGTTGTCCAGGGACGTTTGAATGATTCCGTGGGTTAATTAATTCATGTTTGTTGTCTATTGGCGTTCTGTTTTCACATAACTTAACTGGGATTTCTTCACTTTGCTGCGATCCTGATCAAAAATGAACGAAATGGAAATTCAACTGAACCTTTTAAATGAGAATTTTAAATGGAAATTCAACCAAATCTTTTCCTTTTTGCCTTCTACGACTGATAAAACCGTGGTCGCGGTTTCGTTGCACTCCTCATTGGAGTTCCATTGCCTTCACAAAAGCACTTGGGCAACTCTTTAGGTCCCTTATGCAGGCAGTGCGATCGAAGACCTGAAAAATCGTAATTTGCGTTTTTAATCGAGATAATTGGCTGTTTATTTTGTATTTTTAAAATACTATTTCGAAACATGACGTCCCGTATTTTGAGCAACCAAACCGATCAACCATGAATCCGTCCTTCCGTCTGTTCGTCCGTCCGTTGTTTATACCTGTTGGGGAGTTGGGGAGATTGGGAGTTGCAGGAATGATTGCGCAGTCTGTGCGTAGGTATCCTTCCAAGCGCTGGGAAAAATGCTGGGTGCCGTGAACATTTGATTTTTCTGCCTCAGAGTGTTTGTTGTGATTAAATTTGTCTGACATTTACAGAACAAAAACAAAAAACTGTTTTACGATGTGAAATTTACACGTAATGAAATTTAAAATACGGAGCATCGAAAATTGGGCTGAGTTGCAGTTGCAGCTAATTAAACAAGCATTTTTTTATCTTCATTCATTCCATGCAGCACTGTTGCTGTTGAGTCTCAACCGTTTAGGCGGAACCGAAAAATGTTCTTATTCCTATTTAGGTACCAACACAGCATCGGATAAAACCGATCATGCGCAGAAAACGTTCTGCGCACCAGAAAATTAGCCTTTTTTCCAGCGAAACCCACTCAGCATATTTGATACCCATTTTGGAAATTAGTCATTGCGACTATTCGTTGGAACATTTTCTGAACTGTCGCAGAAATAGGCCTGCAGGTAGAAAACAAAGAGTATTCTAATTAGATTCCATTAGTTATGGGCAACTTGGTGGGAATAGTTCGATGTTTTTGCAGTTGGAGATTTTAATATCAATTTTCTGGTGATGAATCTGAGGCTTTCCGCTACGGTTTACAGAGACTGGTGGATAGGTTATCCTTCCAACAATCAGTGAATTTTTTCACCCATCCAGGAGGATCTCTTCCATCGAAACTATCATTGGGTCAACAAATTTCGTTGCCCAAAATCTAAGCTCCTTAATATTATTCGGCCAATGATCATTATTGATGATCTATGCTGACTTTTTGGTTAGTTGTGCGACTCCACCACCTTTCCTATCAAAGCTCTGGGTCACAAGAGAAAACGCACAGAACTGAGACATCAGAGCAACAGCGCACGAGAAGCGAAATGGGATAGAAAAAGGGGGTAGAATTCTGTTCGTTGGACAGAAAAAGGGAATAGAATTCTGTTCGTTGGACAGAAAAAGGGAAGAGAATTCTGTTCGTTGGACAGAAAAAGGGGGATAGAATTCTGTTCGTTGGACAGAAAAAGGGAATAGAATTATGTTCGTTGGACAGGAAAAGGGAAGAGAATTCTGTTCGTTGGACAGAAAAAGGGAATAGAATTCTGTTCGTTGGACAGAAAAAGGGAATAGAATTCTGTTCGTTGGACAGAAAAAGGGAATAGAATTCTGTTCGTTGGACAGAAAAAGGGAATAGAATTCTGTTCGTTGGACAGAAAAAGGGAATAGAATTCTGTTCGTTGGACAGAAAAAGGGAAGAGAATTCTGTTCGTTGGACAGAAAAAGGGAAGAGAATTCTGTTCGTTGGACAGAAAAAGGGAATAGAATTCTGTTCGTTGGACAGAAAAAGGGAATAGAATTCTGTTCGTTGGACAGAAAAAGGGAAGAGAATTCTGTTCGTTGGACAGAAAAAGGGGGATAGAATTCTGTTCGTTGGACAGAAAAAGGGGGATGGAATTCTGTTCGTTGGACAGAAAAAGGGAATAGAATTATGTTCGTTGGACAGGAAAAGGGGAGAGAATTCTGTTCGTTGGACAGAAAAAGGGAATAGAATTCTGTTCGTTGGACAGAAAAAGGGAATAGAATTCTGTTCGTTGGACAGAAAAAGGGAATAGAATTCTGTTCGTTGGACAGAAAAAGGGAATAGAATTCTGTTCGTTGGACAGAAAAAGGGAATAGAATTCTGTTCGTTGGACAGAAAAAGGGAAGAGAATTCTGTTCGTTGGACAGAAAAAGGGAAGATAATTCTGTTCGTTGGACAGAAAAAGGGGGATAGAATTCTGTTCGTTACAGGACAAGGACACTGCAAAAGGCCTTTCTTCCGTTGACCGTTCTTGTTCGTCCGCAAGCGACGAAAAGGGAGCAGCCCCCTTGCTCTCTTCCATAAAGCAGAGGGTGCCATCCAGATAACATTGTCATTATGCATATGAGGGATTTGGGGGGATTTGTGCATGAGGATTTGTGCATGATGGATGTCATTGGTCATTGTGCATGAGGGATATCTTCTAGTCAGAGCAAAGCACCCTGTTTATGTATGACCCTCCTGATCTGATGTGTTTAACCAGCAACTCGATTCTTCCGGCACATTTTCAAGTTTTTACTAATACAAAAAAGCAATCACTCGTGAAATGAAAACAAAAAACAAAAAACGAGAAAAACTGGACCAAAACCTCCCGTTTAATTAATTAGCCATGCATAAAATGAAAGGAAAGCCTGCATTGCATGGATTTCGTTCGAGTAGGTAGGCCCCTTATGGCTTATAAGTATGTAGATTTCTTGGTGTCGTTCTGAATGGGGTTCTCCAAAAACATTGAACTCCTCACGCAGGGCGACCACAGACCACGGTTTGGGCGCCTTTGTTTATCGAGGTTGATTTTATGTGCGTTTTGGCCTCGGTGCACCGACCGAGACCAACGCACACAATGAACCATGGTTCTCCCGTTTTTATTTTATTTAAAAAATGAATCACCCTGTTTTTTAGCTGCGAGCGAGGCAGCCCGCAACAACAAACAGGCCGTGCGATCCGGTGATCCTGCAGTTGACGTCCGTGCAAAAGACTGTCCAGGCTTTTGTGCGGACGTCAACATCCAAAATACCTGATCTGATAAACTGCATCCAAAATACCTATAAGGTATTTGAAAAGTACCAAATCGCGGTTGGTTCAAAAGAAACTCCTATGAGCTTTGTTCCATTTTCAATTATTATTTCGAATTACAGAACCTGCACAACCAAAATGCTGACAGATTGACCGATTTGCCAGCAAGAATGAAGTCGGGGTATGTAGAATCGTATACGATTCAACATACCCCGACTGCACTTGGACCATTTTTAGGAATCAATTTGGCCCAAATCCCCCTATTTCAACGACTCTGGTCCACTTTGGTCCACTTCCTTGCAGACTCGGTTGCACACACCTCTGTGTTATTTCTGCGATTGAATATAATTAATTCCGTGGATAGATTTGTACAAAAATTTCATTTCAATGCTCAACGCCATATTCGATGCATGCATCTGAATTTCCATTTTGAAATTAAAAATATCCAACAGAGATGCACAAAGTTGAAGGTGAGCAGTGGTGATAGAAGAGAGGTGCTCACGAAAGTCTTTGATCCCGCATGCCTACTGACACAGACTGGCTTGATGCCTCCTCCACGATATGACCGAAAGCCCTAGCAACACAGTGCGGTTCGGAATCAAAGATAACTGGAATAAAAGGTGCATTCATCCCGTCCCTCAACAGGCGAACTAAAATGAAACAGCTGGATCTTCTCCACACGTGCAATCGACGACAAAAAATACAAACTATGATATCCCAACACTTCCAGAGACCTCTCTACAATCATGCAGAATCGGCCAAGGTTCCAGGACGCAATTTTTACAGTTTCTTCTCGTTATATCTCAATGACCAAACCTGCCCCTCCTCACCACTTATTGCATGTTGTCAAAACATATACATTATTTCTTTTTATCCGCTATTGATTGATGTTACCAATTTCCAGCTGCAAATCGCATCCACTAACTTTGTCGACTCCACATGAGGACAGGTGGTCTTTGGAAAAGTACCTATCCAAAATTTCGCATATTACGAATAGACCAATAATCAAAAATAAAGAGATTTGGATCGGCGCACTCCAAAAGCAATTGTATGGACGTTGGATGTATTGTTTATTTTTTGCCTTTTCGGCTAAAAATAAACAATGCCTTTAATGCCTATAAAAATGCCTATAAAAATGCCAAAAATGCCTAAAAATTCCTAAAGTGCCTAAAACACAATGCCTTTTAACAATGCCCATATTTTTATACATAAACAATGCCTTTAAAAATGTCTTTATGGCAAAAATAACTGTCATTTTCCTGTGCATGTCACTTTGAGCTGCGTTACTAAATTTTGCGTTGTACTTATTCTGAAACTCTTCTTGCTGCACACTTCTCTCTGAACATTCCAAAGAATATTCTTAACACCCAAACAAGCCAACGACACAAAAAACAGCGCTTCGTCAGCTGTTTCATGGATGATGGTCGATGGAAGATGGAGGATGGAGGATGGAAGTTGGATCATGGAAGATGGAAAATGGAAGAAGGGAGAGAGAAGCAACAGAAATGGGCAGGCATGGATTTGCGGAAGACATTGCAAACAAGAGAACGACTTTGAGAACAGGAGGGAGGGAGGTCCAAAAAATCAAACAAAAAACAGGCGCTGTTGTTTTAAAATCGGAAAATAATTTTCCCAACAAACAGCGGCGTGGATTGGAATGGATTGTTTAGCGAGTGGGTTCCTGCGTAACTGAACTCAGCACAACATGTAGGGCCTACCTACGTAAGAGTAAGCAGGTATCTAATGATAGGCTGTGGATAATTGCGAGCATTATTTAATCACAATAATTAGGTACTCGACTCGACTCGGGACTCGAGAGATCAGTGATATCTGAAAAAAGACATCTCCGACCATCCGTCTCTCTCTGCGCAGGTATCTGCCCTCCTCCCTCCCACCCTCCCTTTCTCTCTCCCTCCCTCTCTCCCCATCCTCCCTCCCTCCTTCTGTTTCAGCTCCAATGGAGGTCGGGCGGTCCTTTTGGCGCAGTCGGCGTTTTGCGATAAAGGCAGAGGCAGGCAGGCAGGCAGGCAATTATCCATCCATCCAACCACCCATTTGCGCAGTTCATGGACAGAACATCAGTAAATGAGTGAGCCACAGAATTTAGGTAATTGTTCCTCATCTTCTGAACTGCACCGACTTTTTTGTGTTCGTTACATCTGCCTCTCTATCACTGTATACCTGTGGGGCGATCCCTTTTTTTTTTTTTGGCGGGCGGGGGGGCTGACCAGAATCAAGTGGTGAGCGGCCACTTGACCGAAGTTGCTGCCCTGTCATTTGGGACACCCTGCTGAGGTACCTACTCTCTCATTTTCGACATTAATTTGGAATTAATGGCCCATGGCCATGCATCCCTACACGAGTGGGATGTCTTCCGAATTCTGCTTGGGGTCATTCCCACCCACCCCACCCACCCATCGCTCCGCAAAGCGCAAGTTTCTGCAAAATTAATAGCAACGGATTGAGTTCCATCAGGCGGGTTGTTTTGCAATTTATTTGGAAACGCCTGTCAAACACACGCACACCTGCACCCACAACGTGGATGAACGCCAATGTCCAGTGCAATTGGCCATATTGTTCGAATGGGTTTCTTCACAAATTGTTTTCTTATCTCGCGCAGGGATCATCAAAACAGCATATCGGTGCCCATACGCATCCATCGCAAATGCACGACTCCAAGCGATCAGTTTTCAAGAAATTGATTTAAATTTGCCTTCATTGGAAGCTATTTATTGCCATTACTCGGATATGCGAGAACGAGTATCGGTAAAATGTGGTTTTTGTTCTTGTCAGGTATGGCACGAAAGCCAAGGTGATCAGCACGGAACCCCTGCCTGCGCATAGGTTTCTGTAGAGGTATCGATGCTGGGCCATCTGCAGTTTCAAAAGGCCAATTATTCTGATCTGATCAGTGGTTCCAGTTCATGCTACGAAAAACATCTGTTCTTACTGATCCAAATTGGTGATCAAATTCCAAATTGCATCTCGAAACTGTAAAACAATATTGATCACGACAAAACCCGGATAGCTGTTGTAAGTTGTGTTCACATTACATACCTAAAGATCAAACAGATTGAGTGGGCTCAAATTGAGTACACTTATCGGTATTTACTCAATGCTTACTTGCAATTTTGCCTGCGGACGAATCGCATTTGATGGTCACTTCATTGGTTTTTAGGTACTGATCCGGCAATTTTTATTGCTGAATGAGCGCGTGTTAATCGATTTGAATCATACAGCCCTTTACAAACACCAGTCCACCTCCACTCCACCTAAACTCAGCGGAAAATGATAGGAATCAATGGTTTTTGGACAATTTCATGCCGTTTTTCGTGACCTTTTCAACAGTTCGAACGAGAAAAAAACACTGAGATTCGTGGATGAGTCCCATCTACCTGTCAACCTGCTGGCATGGATAAATCTGCAGGAAAGACTGTGATTGAAATTGCCTAGAAAAGTTTCAAACACAACTGAAAATTGCATGAATCAGCACACGAAAGGAAGGCCAAATTAGAATCGACTGATCAAAGAAAGATGGCTTGAGCACCAAACATCGTATTTTCGAGGCGGAATTTTCAGAGATAGGCTACTCTTTTCGGTTGATCAAAAGCTGCAATATGCTAACACGTGTGTGATGTGTATTTCATACGCAGCGAATGTTGCAGGCGCAATTCAGATATACTCCTTTCGGTTGATCAAAAGCTGCAAAATGCGCACACGTGTGTGATGTGTATTTCATACGCAACGAATTCTGCAGGCGCAATTTTCATAGATACTCCTTTCGGTTGATCAAAAGCTGCAATATGCGAACACGTGTGTGATGTGCATTTGACTACTACTTCGAGTCAAATGCAAGGCTCAAATGGCCGTGGTGTGGCATCTGGGCAGCTAGATCGACATGGTGATTCAAAGCCATATCGCCCCAGACGACAGCATCTTACGGGATCGCCAAAGGATAAAATCCTTATTTTGGGCGATTCGCTGGTGCGCGGTCTGGGCAAGCGAATCCGGCGCTCCGGTGTCAGTGTTCTATCCCTGCCTGGTGCGCGAGTTGGGCAGATAGCATCGTTTGTGCTCTCTTCAGCTTCGTTGCTGGAGAAAATTGAAACCGTCATTGTTCATGCGGGAACAAATGACTTGCGCCACTTCTCCAGTGTTGAGATCCTGCTATGTGATTACGCTGATCTCGTAAGTGCTCTGAAGGCCAGTGCTCCAAATCTCAAAAGAATCGGGTTTTCGGGCATAGTCAAACGTGCCGACATACCATGTGACGTAATTTACGACATCAACTCGATTCTGTGGAAGTTCTGCCAGTCCAGATCATTGATGTTCTCGGACATAAACTATGACTTCATTCGGTCCTGGTTGAAGAGAGACGGCTG